>PVKS010001263.1:12354-148230 GCA_004027875.1 Aplodontia rufa
AGATAAGATGTAATGCTTTACAATCTAATACTTTTTTTAGAGTTATAATGGGAAGGGGAAGGGAGGGATAAGGGAGGGTAATTGGGGGGGCACTCCTGGGGATAATTGCAATATCCAGAATATATACATATTTTATACACATTTTATATTATTTTGTTAAAATCTTGTAAGGTTGCTCAAAATAAAAAATTAAAAAAAAAGTCATGAGGCTTAGTTAAATACATCAGGAGTAGGGCTAGAATTACATATACCTGGTTACTGGAGAGTTAGATCTTTTGAGTTCTTACCAGATTCTTTCTTATCCTTACTGCCTTTCTTAACACCTCAGGGGCATGCAGATTTTCCTTCTTTCAGCAATTCCAGATGCAGCCTGCAAGGATATAAAAAGCAAGTGAGGAGCCTGCAGAAATGCAGGTGCAGTTAGGGGTCCCTTAGCCAAAAGTGAAGCATTTCTTCAAAAGCGCTTAAATGTCACCTCTCCTTGCTCAGCTTGGCTGGAAACGCCCCCGTCATTGCCTCTTCAGCCCAGGGGTGACATCGCCTGAGCCATGCGAGACTGAAAGAAGGATTCACCTTGACCTTCTGCTTTCCCAGAAGAAGATATAACACAAACGAGGCCATCAAAAGCATCACAGTTCCTCCCACTCGGCATGTCTCAAAGACCTCCCCCTGACCCCATCGATCAGCCATAAAACATAAAATCAACAGAGTTCGGCTTTTCTATCTCATGCAGGAAAATCAACATTGACCAGCCTCCTCAGCCAAGCTCACAGAAATATGCTGTAAAAATGGGAGTGCCCACAGACTGCTCTTTCAAATCCTCTTAAGCCTTTTCTTTGTCCTGGTCCTGGATGATGGCTGTGGAGCAGAGCAAAATCCTGCTGTTAAATACTAAGTAGGAGAAGCATTCATCGTTGTCCCTGCACACAGGGCGCTTTGAGTGAGTTAGTGATTGACAGCCTGAATAAGCAGTTATTTCTCCAGTCTCCAATGCAAGAGGCACATGCAACCTGGTGCTTGACCTTATGCAGCTGAGCTTGGCATTCTGGGGCCAGCTTGCTGCCATCATTACCTGTTAAGGTTAAAATAGTGTTGAGTTGATTGATGATGAAGCTCTGATAATGCTACTGTACTGCTGAAATAACTTTTGATGCTGTTCCAAGACCTGCAGAATCAGGTCCAAATTCCTTTCTCTGGCATTCATGGCTTATTATGTACCTCCAATGTACCTCCCCAGTTTTATCTCTTATTCTTGAATTCTATAATACAGACACATGGAAACATTCTCTGAATTTTCCACATATTTTCCTGTCTTTGAGTTGCCACTGATGTTCATTCCTCTGGAATGATCTTTTCCTCAAGTGGGCTTCAACTGGTGACTTATTCACATATCCTTTCTCCTGGTGTACAGATGGAAGTTGAGGAGGCTGAGGTGCCTTCGCTATTTCCTAATCTTTACTGCCAATACAGTATGACCTGTGTGCCATTATTTTCTAGAGTGAATTTATTCATTAAAATACAAATTCTTGTGGCAGCCCATAAATGAAACTTCATTTCAGAAAGATGAGCTCAGTATTTTCCAGGACACTATTATTTGTGCCATGCCAGGGCTATTCTTCATTCATATGATTGTAAGCAGAGATGTTTACCTGTGTGTTTAAATGATATATATCTCCACTTAGTTCATAAAACATTATCAGTAGTGAACCTGTGCTTACACTGACCACTGATTCCCTTGTCCCAAAAAGCAAGTGAAACATTAAAAGTGGTGGAGCTGACCTTTGGCAATAGGGTTGCAAGTTATATTCCTAGTCCTCACTGCTTAAGCACTAAGAACCAAGAACTGCATAGAATATAGAAAAGAATCTTCCCACCATCAAACCACCACCACCTGAAGCATGAAGGAGAGATCAAGGAAAGATCACCTCCTAAGCATTAGTATTAGAACACCCGTTCTTCTCCTCTTTGCCCCAAAGCAGTGCTTTTTATTTTCATTTCCATGATAACAAGGTAGACCTGTCCTAGCATGTGTTCTGAAGGGATTCTTTCATGCTCACGGCCTGGGGAGCTTAACATAGTTAGATGTACTCTAACAGCAGGTTGCCATCAAAAAATTCTATAATAGGATTAAAATAAAAGAGAAATGCACTTGCAGTGGAATGGCCATGATTATTTAACACGTTTCAAGTGCTGGGTGGGAAGGTGCAGCACAAACACAGCAGACAGACCTGCTGCGTGGGTGTGCTGCCTTCTTAACAATCAGGATTTTGTGCTGTGATTGTGGATTTTTGCAATTCAGCATTGGAGAAAGTCCAAAAGCTAGACAGCACGATGCTGGGAAAAGGGTCTAATCATTATCAGAGATGACCATATCTATTTGTACCTGCTTATATGCGTGGCCTTCCCATCCCACCTAGAATTCAGGGAGGGCTGGGAATCTGACCTATTCATTTCTCAATGAACTGGAACTACTCTGGGAACATAATGAAAGCTCAGTGAATTGTGTTGTCTGAAAGAAGGGCTTCTAAGGATGGACACTGAAGTCACATTGTTACAGCATACTCTTAACAATTCTAAGCACCATTTTTCTCATCCCTAAAATAGGGATGGAATACAGTAAGTTTCTCGAGTTCTTGTGAAGACATCTAAAGCAACGGTAGCTATTTTCATATCTGGCAGGCTGCATTTTATGAACAGCTGCTTGGGATGGAGGTGCTAGTAACAACTCAACTTCCAGACCTGTGGTGGTAGTAACACTTTCAAGGTCCGGAATACTTGTCTTACTATAATAATTCAGCATCTGTGACCTTTAGAGAGGTAGCAGGTGGCAGTAGCATCAGGAGGAAGGTGATACCCTTAGGATAAACATGGAGGTGGCCCTGGAATGAACCAGCTGATCCAAGTCTCTGAAATTCACAGCACCAGTGTTATCTTGGAAGACAGAAAAGGAGATCTCAATGCAGTGTATATTTTTGGCATCTAGCAAAGGACATTCAGGATGGTCATGATTTTGAACTTGGTGTACCCAAATCTACCTTACTTTATAAGACAGTATTCTTTTTTCTCTCAATATCCTATAGGCCAATATTCTGCCATCTCATACTCTAATAATTATCTTCATTTATTCTTGCATCTGCAAGCTTTCTCTCTCCTATCATTGCTTTTTTTCCCTATGTGCTGATAAGTCTCCATTTTTCCAATCTTATAAGATTCCTACATTTCTCTTCTCTGCTCTGATCTACATCTCAGGAGCCTAGTCCTCAAGAGCTGTATCACTCTTTCCCTTACCCTTTGGTTTCCAGCTGGGTTCTGCCAATAAGAGGCATCAGCAAGAGATGAGAACATGAGAGAAGAGAAAGATGAGGATTTTTCCTCCACACTGACTTCCTGTTTTGAAATCATGGCCTGGCAATGTCTTTATCCCTTCAAAACTATAGCTCATGCCAAATAGCCCTTCCTTCAAAGTTTCATTTCTCTCTGGTTTCTGACAGCACTATTTTCTCCAACTGCCTCTTATAACCTGGGGATTATAGTGGTTTCTTATGTTCACCAGTCTCTGAAGTTATCATTGAATCAGTACACTGTCACTCTTCATGGTGCCCCTGAGTGTGTCTGGACCTCTACACACTTTTCCTTCATTAAGTTGCTTCATTTGAACTATCTGAATGGATTTCTATTGTCTGTTAGGATGTGGATTAATGCAGGCTCCAACTGTTTTCATCTTAAAGAAACCTCAACATTCAGGCTGTACTCATGGCAAACTTATTCAAAGTGTCATCTACATACTTAAGATGTCCTCCTTGACTCCTCCATATCCTTCCTCTCTACTGAGAAACCTCACTCACATCTAGTGCCCTCACTGTGTACTACAGGCAGATGAGCATCAAACTCATTCATTTGATCAACAAATATTTATGCAGCACCTAATAGATGCTGAGCATATACTCTGGGTTTGCAATGGATCAGGGAACAAAATAGTCAGTAATTTATGTCCTTATGGAGTTCATGCTCTTATAAGAGCAGGTCTGTACCACAGTACCTCACCTGATCTCTAGAGCTGTGATTCCAGTTGCCTGTGAGATGTCCCCAAAGCCCCACAAACTCTGTTTCTAAACCCAAATTCATTATGTCCTGAATGCAAAATTATTCTGTCTGCCTTTTCAGGTATGGTACCATCACCCCTCAGTTTTACCTAAATTACTCATCTTTCCCTTAACTTTTGTCTTCATTCAGATTTTTTTCAATTTCACTTTAAAAATTTTGTTCCAACTTTCTTATTCTCCATTTCTAATTCTCTATCTATAGGGAAGGATCACAACATCTTTCACCTGGACCTTTGAAGTAGTATCTTATCTAATCTTCCTGTCTCTAGCTTCTTTAATCTTCAATTCTTTCTCATAACAACTGCCAAATTTAGTATCTAGAATAATTCCTTGCTTGAAGAATTCTGCCAGCTCCCTGTTGCCACGCATCTTGGTAAGGCATTTCACTTCCAGCTAATACAGACCACTTGAATTCTCCAGCCCCCATCCCCAACATCGAGTTGTGCTTGTCTGCTTCTTGCTACCAGCCTGCCCACTGTGGGTAGCTGGTGTTGTGACATGTTATGCACAGAACATACTTATGCCTCCTGCCCTGGGCCTGCATGAGGGCCCTGGCTTACCTGATTTTCCTCAGGCAATTTTCCTGGATTGTTATCACCTCCCTTCTTCCTGCCTCTCTTTTTTGTTATTCAAGGCCTACTGAGGTCACTTTCTCTGTGCAGGTTTTCTCTGAACCTTCCCAGCAAAACGAAATCCCTCCATCCTCTTCTTTTCCATACTTTTTTTGCTCTTTCTACCTACCAAGTTGTTCACATTAGTTGTATAGGTGCTCTTGTTTCTTCTAGACTGAGAGCTCTTTGAATATAGGAAATGTTTTGAATTCTTGGTGTTTAGCACATAGTTTGGCATAGAAGAATCATTAGGGCATATGCATTTCAGTATTTCTCCTAATCCACAGGGGATACATTATAAAATGCCCAGTGGATGCCAAAACACAGATAGTACCAAATTCTCTATTACGTTTTCTTTCTTGTAAATATATACCTATGATAAAGTTCAATCCAGGCACAGTAAGAGATAAGCAACAACAATGAGTAATAAAATAGAAGAACTATAATAATATACTGGAGTAAAAGTTATGTGATGTGGTCTATTTAAATATATATTGTGCTGTACTCACACATGTAGTGATAATGTGAATTGATGGAATACCTATGTGATGAGATGAAGTGAGGTGTGTGACACAGGCATTGTGACAAGGCTAGGCTGCTATGTCAGGGTTCCATTAACGCAGGCACTGTGATAGGGCAGCAGTCAATTTGGTAACCCAGATATCTAACCAGTGACTAATGAAGAGAGTAGCATATACAGTGTGGATTTGCTAGACCCATGATGACTCTTGTCCAGGCAGGGTGGGCTGAGATTTCATCACAGAGAACAATTTAAAAATGTATGAATTGTTTCTTTTTATAATTTTCTGTTTAACATATTTGGACCACAGTTGCCCGTGGGTAACTGAAATCACAGAAATATGATACCAGGGAAAGGATGAATACAATAGAAATGGATAACACTCACTATCATGCCTGCTCTCCAACAAAAATATTTTGTAAACCCTCCACTCCTCTCTTTGCTTACCAACCTGCCCACTGTGTGTAGCTGGTGTTGTGATATGTTATCTACAGAACATACTGATGTCCCCTGCCTGGGTTCCTAATACCTGTTACAATAGTTAATTTATCCAATAGCTATTCGCTAGAGAAGCACCACAAATGAAACAAACTGAAATAATCTTCCTAATCATTTTATTTTCTCTATTGGAAGAGGTGAATTAGTGGGATTTCAGGGGACCATTTATTGGCTCCAAAGATTTGAAAACAAGAACTAACTCTTAGAGGACACCAACAGGTAGAAACCTAAAATCTGAGTCTCATGTATTTGTAATCAAAAGGTGTCAAAGCCCTGGGGCCACTGGCCCAGCCACAGTGTCCTTTCCTGATCTGCTCACTTCCATCTGCTGGTGTTTTAACCCCTTCAGATCTAACTGGGGTATAGCTGTAGGTGGCTCACTTGTGGAGGGGAGAGAGGAGTTACTTAATACCTGGTAGCAATGCCTCTGTGATCAATATCTGCCTGGAGAGGGCCTTGCTTATCATACCCTGCCCGGAAACATTGCTGAAATCCTGTGCTGTGTTCCCAAATGGCTTGGGAGTTGGGCCAGACCAGGCCTTTGCTACCCGAATTTCCAAATTTTAAAATACTGTGAGGTTGGAGTCTGGCTTAAAAAGCATAGTTTCTTTTTCTGGGGTGATCAGATAAACTTATTTTCTATATTTAACCCCAATCCTTCTCCCTACTTAACAAATAATAAACAACAAACAAGTGAACAAACACAAAATTAAGCTTGGAAAGATGAGATGGCACCAAAGAAAAGGCTTCTTTCTCTCTCCATCTGTATGGGGTTGACACTGAACTGACACCCATAAAGATGAGTCCCTCTGTGCCCCCATGCCAATGTCACATGACTACTGTGAGGAACAAGGGGTCCATGTCATAGTTCAGGGCTGCAGCATGTGCAGAGATGAGGTAAATCAATGGGAAAGAGGAAATGGAGAGGGATAAGAGGGGTGTGCTTCTCATTTCTCTGGGTTGGTAAAAACTAAGCTGATTTTGATTTTCTGAAACAATGTTTGGTACCAGATTGCAAATATACAGTATATACTTTAGTGGTTTTCAAGCACAAAGTAGATTTACAGGAGCTGAGATAGTTTGTCAAATTCCTGACAACCTGCTGAACTCAAGCACACACTGCAGGGGTTGTTTCTGACAGTGGGTAGGGGAAGGATACCCCCAAACTCCTTCATCTTCCCGAACGAGGACTCTGGGGAGATTTCAAAACATATGAGAGAAGAAAGTAATGAAATCACATCCCAGACACATCATAAGTAGGGGCCATCAGATCCTACATTCAGCTCTCTGCAGCTGGATTCCTGGGGATGAGACTGGGTAATGACCAAGAAGTCGGAAGTCGCCAGTCTCCTTGCTCTTCAAAATGATTCTCCTCGGGCACAGAGGAAATTCCAGGACAGGTTAAAGTGCAGAGCCCAGAAATTGTTAGGAGTGCAAACCATCAATCTTATTTTCATTGCAATAGTAGGGCTGAGTGTCAGGCAACCAATATGGTTTAATCTACTCTTCAGACAAAGAAGATAAAAAGACCAAGAAATAACTCGATTTCCCAATCTTCTTTTAGATGGGGGATGAAGTTAACTGTGGGGATAATGTGAATATTGTTCAATTTTTACTTCCATTTGAAGTAAAAATGTATTTTTTCATGAGCCTATATTAATTTGAGCATAAATATCCTTTTATTTTCATGTTGCAAGCTTATTATATAAATTCCAAATTTTTGGTTTGATTTTTAATACACTATTCAAGGATTTTTTTTTCTTTTGGTAATGGTAATTTGCATATATCGCTCTAAATGAAAATTTGCTTCCCCCTGAAAAAAGCCTGTATTCTTTCATTTGTTTCTGTTGAATTAATAGCCTAGGAAATGTCCACGAGATGGCAGTGTCACTGCATAGCTAAAGCGTATCTGAGTTTCTGATAAGAAAAGCAGGCTAATTTGTCTCAGCCATCCTGCAAACTCCAGAAGGTGGCAGATTTTAGCTATTTATGAAAAGACAAGTACAGGGAGAACAATGTCTTTTTTATATAAATTATTTTTATTTATCTTTCCAGAAGGAAATTATGAGCTGAATAAAATTATCTGTGATATTTAAAATATTTGAGAATGTTCCACATTCTTAGAGCATGTAATATAAGCTGAAGGGCTAGCAGAGCGAGTGGTGACACAAAATCAAGGTGAAATTGACCAATAAATTGAGAACTCCATTACAGGAACAATTTCCCCGAGTTTGAGTCATAGTGTTTGAGTGATAACCTAAACCTGTCTAAACTTTGTGAAACGTTCGAGGGGAAGATAGAAGGAGATAGCAAGGGACATTGAAGGAGGAGGCGAGTGCAGCGTGGGCACTGATGTTTATATTTTTTCCACCAACTTTTCCAGTCTCTCGGAGGACTTTTGGAAGACCTGTGCTGTAGAGTTCAGTTCTTTTCAAGGTTACTGATTACCTGAAGGGATCCTGGTTTAAAAAATGAAAAATGACAGCTTGAATACAATAGTCCAATTTAGAGGGATCACGTACCCTGCGCAGCTTTGCTGGCCATGGGGAGCATTTGCAACGAATACAAAACCACATCCATTTTGTGGAAGACACTGGTGCAGTTTCAGTGTCTCACCTCCAACCTTTGGTTCATGTGTGCAAGCTTCTTCTAAGGGAATACCTGGTTCTCAGGTGATTTTGGCAGCTGGCTGTATGGATGGGCTTGCATTTTCCCTTCTTGCAGGAAATAGACATTTTTGTGAGGGTGCCAGGGTGGCAGAACAACAGGACAGCAGGATGGCAGCCTGGAAGTCATTCTTCTGAGTGACAGCCCTACCTGACTCTCAGCACTCCAATATGTCAGAGAATTGGTCCTCAGACTGAAATTTTTTATATCATTTAAATATTCTAGAGAGTAGCCTCTGTATTCAAGTTAGATTTAATTTCTTCTTCCTGTTCTGAAGTGGCCTGGCAGCCTCTCTCAGAGGAGTTGGGGGTCAGAAAGGGAAAAGGAAGGGAAGAAAAAATGGTGAGGAAATGCAGCAGGTGAGTGATATACAAGGTGAGAACAGAATTCAATATCCAGGACGAGGACACATATGTCTTGGACCTCAGATATATAGCTCAGAACTGATGGAGAAATGGGCAGGAAGAGAGATAATCTTTATCTCTGTTCCCAAGCCTTTAGAAATAGCTAAGGCTAAATCACCCTCAGAAGAAAGCAGGAAATGAAGACTGCTCTAAGTCACCCATGAGATTTCAGAGTGCAGGCCCCAGGCTGAGCACATTTTTCCTTCTTCTTTTTCTTTTCTCTTTTTTTACCCCCTAAGTCACATGCTGAGTTCAGGGCCAGTTGGAATATGGAAACCTCAGTAAAGTATCTGGGTCTAGGTTAAGCTTCTGGATTTTGGTTTTTATTTAGGAAAAATTGCTGGATTTTACTTAGATTTATTATCTGAAATCTTTGCAAAGACAAAGGGGAGGGAGGGATTGTGGCATTTGCCACAGCCTGATTTGATTCTGGGAAGATCAAGTTAGAACATTAATTTCCTTTTCTGACATTTCAAATGCTCACTCATATGTGAGAGTTTATTTACTCACCAACCACACAAACTTTGGATTACCTATTTCTTTCTAAATTTAAGGTTAGTTTTAACTGCAACTCCATTTTAATAGTTTAGAGTAATAATTTTAGAATTGTTGTACCCAAACTGAGATAAAGATACTCCAGCCACTCACATATAAGCCAAAGAAGCCTTTATTGAGCTGGCCAGTGGTGACCACTCTTGACCCCCGAACATCAGGTCTCAGAATACTGTGCCTTCTAGCTGTGTAGCAGGGCTGATGAAGGGTAAAGAACTCCCCGTTACTAGTCTTGTTGCCAAGTAAGCAAGCTGGGAAACTTCCCGTTACTAGTCCAGTTGTCAAGCAAGCAAGCTGAGTACAAAAGCAGAAAGTTTGCGGTTAGCAATTGGGGCGAAATGTCCTAACACCTCATTATTCAACCCTGATTCAAGTGGGGAGTTTTAGTAGCTTGGTAACTCATTCTTTAGTTCGTTACAAAGCTGCTTCCTTGTAAGGGAGAGGAGACTACAAAATGGAGTCCCTTTGGTTCTAACAGAATGACCAGGAAAAAATCCTGGTGCTTGAAAGAAAGCAACCCTTTCTACAAAATATGTTTTGTATTCAGTTATTGCTACACCTCCATATAGTATTTGAACCTTCTTCCCCACAAAGGGAGTTTATGATCAGAGAAGTGAAAAAAAGACTCAAAAAGTGCTTTGGTGGTTACTAATTTGTGAAGCCTGAGGTCTTACCTGCAGCGGCCCTAATAATCTTATATGTCCCATCTTGCCAAATCAATCTATTGAAATTGATGTTCTGTGAGTTTCTTGAATTGTCTGTAAAAATACCCCACGCATCCCATAAGTTAGCTTAGTTAGCCTATGGCATTCACTAGCGAAGTGCTACTTTGGGGAATCGTATTGGTGTGATTTAGTTATCTTTGCCAATGCTGCCATTCCAAACTCTTCAATTGTCAGCAGACAGAAAAACTCCAGTGAATTCCTTTCAGAGTTATGAACTGCAAAAGAATCAACTTTTCTCACTGCTTTCATTCCTGGAGGACTCAGAACTTTCCCAGTGGCCCCATACAACTTCATCTCATTAGCTGGTTCAGAGCTAGGGATTTCATGTTTGTCTGAGTATAGGCTGGGAGAACAGTGTACCCACACTAGTTATCTGTGTCATTGCTTGGGACCTGGAGAAAAGGGGCATCTGGCTATCTGTTGGAATATGCCTTATTTGGTTGTGTTTATTTCTTCTTCTAGGTAGTTCCAAGATAGGATTCAAAGGATACTTCAACAGATAGGGGCAAGTTTGGTTCTATTTTACCACTTTCAAATGGGAATAAAAGAACTCCTAAATCCCATCTCTTTTCACTTCCCTTGTTAATCAAATGGACAAGATGATATTTTCACTTCTGCACTGGGGCACCTCATGGTTAAGGTAAATCTGAGAGTACTTTGATGAGAACAGTTTGCTCCACCCACCATAAGGGAGTGCTATTTTATAATTAAGCACTAGAAAAGAGAAAGGGGTGTTGATGTCAGTATGCAGCTCACTTTATATTTCATTTCTCTTCCAGTCGTGGTAGGAGTGTTGTTTCTTCTGCCTCTTGATATTAGATGTTAGCCATATGATTTGCCTGGGCCCTAGAAACAAAAGGAAGCAAATGCATGTCACATTCTGGTAGCAACTTGGGGACTGAGACAGGAGGATCACAAGTTTGGGGCCAGCCTTGGCATCTTAGTGAGACCCTAAGCAACTTCACAAGAACTTGTTTCAAAATGAAAGCAAAAAAAGTAAAAAATAAAAACAGTTGGGGATATAAATCAGTAGTAAAGTGCTCCTGGGTTCAGTCCCCAGTATGAAACAAAAACAAAACAAATAACAAACAATAACAACAAACCCTGACCTGAATGGATCTATCCTGCTACCCTGTTTAGGTCTCTCTGGAGGATTTTTGAGATGAACCTTTTGTCCACATGAGTCTCTGGAGTGAACTTGATGTGCTAAGCCTCCTCTCTCCTCCTCACATTGTATACCATGTTGAGCATTTAGTGGAAATGAAGAATAAGCTTGCGTTGGACCAAGCCTCTGAGGTTGATATCACTGCAAAACTGAGACTTTTCTGATTGACACATGGGAATTGTATTTGATTTATTTTCTCAGGCAGCACTGTGCTTCTGTTTTACAGGACCCTCCATCTTGGGGTCTTCATTATTTTTTATTATTACTCTTTTGACTTTGAATAATGAAATTCTTTCAGTTCCTCTGACAAGTAGAGCTTTGATTGGCAGTTGGCATACCCTTACCCTTTATCTTCTCCTACTGTCTCCAGTAGATGCTAGCTATGATACCACTTTCACAGGGACATCTTCTTTGACTTTTCAACTATCCTTTGTGCTTTCAAGCACCTTAAATCACCTTTCTCAGATTATTTAAATGCTGCATTGTAATTGCCTTTTCTGGTATATCTCTGAGTGTGTGTGTGTGAGAGAGAGAGAAAGAGAGAGAGAGAGAGAGAGAGAGACAGATTGTCCTATATTTTCACCATTTGACTCTAGTGCACAATTAATAATAAATGCCATAGACAGTCTATAACATGAGTGATAGAACAGGGCACTCAATGACGTGAATAAAATCTGGGTTTCTTTTCACCATGTCATACCTCTTTGTTCCCTCTGGGTTCTTTTCTGTAAATTTACCATAATGAGAAAGTAGTAAAGGGAGAAAATCAGTAGCCATGGCTGATATTCCTCCAGAGCCTGATGGAGGCGAGTCACACCTTTGATCTTCCATCTGTGGCTCTTTGCTATGGGCCCTATAAGTGCCTTAGGAACTGCAGCGTTTTCCCTTTTGTGCCAGGTGCCCACACCTCCAGGTTACTATTTTCCTTCTGCCTCCTGATTACTAATCTTCTGTCCACAAGGGCCTCCTACTATTGATTGTGTTATTGTTGTTGGCATAGGTCATAGGAAGATAGTAGTGGATAGTAAAAGACCTGGAATAGAAATAAATAACTGACCTCTGTCCCTGAAATGGTACTGAGCATTTAGGCCATATGAAACCTTAGGTATGGGAGGTATTCACAGATAGTACTCTCTGTTCTCTGAGCCTGACACTTCTGCCAAGTAAGGCAGCTGTGCAGTGTAGGTAGACAGGACCACATTAGTCTTTCTTTCTTTCTTTCTTTTTTTAAAAAAACACTTTCTTGGGGTATGATTGATGTGCAAAAAGCTGTACATGTTTAATATATGCAACCTGATGAGTTTGGGGATAAGCACACATTGATACAACCTTATTCCTTATTCTTATTTCTACTTATAGAAGAACAGTCAAGGATTAACTTCTTACCTTACCTTGACTTATTTATAATGATAACATTGATGCCAATACTATTAATAAAAAGATTTAACATGAATAGGTTGCCTAATATGTTTTATGAACTTAGCTAGGGGGTTTAGAAATGCAGTTTCATTTAATGCTTGCAATAGTGTTGACATGAAGCCATTATTGCACTTTGTCTATGAGAATGTGAGTCTCAGCATGATGAAGCAGCTTGCCAGTGTCACACAGCCAGTAAAAGAAGAGACTTCAATCAGTCAAGGTTTTTAGGTTCCCACCCTAAGCTATTGTCTCTTAAATTCTATATCCAAGAGGCTAAATATCTTCATAATAAATAACAAGTGACTAACCAGATGTGGTGGTGCACACCTGTAATCCCAGTGACTTGAGAGGCTAAGGCAGAAGGATCACAAGGTGGAGGCCAGCCTCAGCACTTGGCAAGACCTTAAACAGCTAAACAAGACCCAACTCAAAATAAAAAATAAAAGTACTAGGGATATGGCTCAGTGGTAAAGTGCTCCTGGGTTCAATCCCCAATGCTGCAGAAGAGGAAAAACGAAAAATCCAAAACTCTCGAACAAACCAAAACCCAAAACCAAGTGACTAAATAATTTCATATCAACTTAAATGAAGAGGAGTTATAGAGCTTGGCCTCCTCCATGACACCATGCATGAAAGCATACCTGTTTTGCCTATTCTTAAATCCTATCCCAGGAGTTCCTTCAACCTGGAAGACTATCCCTGCCTTCAGACTTCTCCTTTTGGTATCCTTTTGGTATCCTTTTGGGAGAAGAGATTTTCCAGGGGATAGGATTCTAGCTGGCACAAAAGCAGCAAAGGGACTTTTCAAAAGGAGCCTTGTGGTTCTTTGGCATTATCATCTGGGGTGCTGAGATGTAATGAAACAAGGCAAACATTGTGAGCCAAGCTCATTATGGATATAATTCAGATTTTAAATTGCTATTTGTAGAAAACTTTCTTAGGTCTGGTTGAACCAGGTTAAATCTCTACTCTGATTATATTTACAGGTAATTGCTTGGTCCTCTACTCCTTTTGCCTGTGTGGGCACCATAAGCTTTGATTTAGTAGGCAGTAGGGCAGTACATAAAAACAGAATATTGTTATTGCTCTCATTAAGAGAGACCCGGATTCTTTTAAGTCTGCTCTAACAAGAGCTTTTGGAAAAACAAGAGAAATTTTAGAATATCTGATTAATTTAGATTGAGCAATTAATGAAGTGACATAGTTAACAGTGCTGTTAGTATCACTCATTAGGGTGGCTGTGTGGGAGGCAGCCTTCATCTTAGAAAGGAGGCCATTAAAATCAAGTGCATCACACATCTTCAAGTCAGCCCTAGTAATCAGGCTCCTGTCTTTGAGACATACAGAGCTTGAAAAATCTACTTTTGGTGGGATGTGGTGCTGTGCTGCTTTTTATTCTAGCAGAGGATGAAGTAGCTAGAGAAATAATGTCACTTCTGCAGTCTTCAGAGCCAAAGCCATGTTAACGGTGCTGGTGCATGACCTCCTGTCCTTCGTACATTGCCACCCTGGGCATAGGGTATTGTGACTTCAGTAGACCGTTGCTGGACCTCCTTACCTGAATGTTCTTGGCTGGGCCTCTTGCTATGTTTACTTGGCACCAGTATTCAATGAACTTGGATGTTCCCCAAATATCTGAAGGATCAGTTAATGTTTGACCAGAGTGACCAGGTAAAGCGGACCAGGTTATAGAATTCCTTTGGCTGTAATGAACTATGTGATGCATGACAGGCTTCCTGAAGAGAAGGGAAACAACCATTTCCATTTCTTCTCTATCACAGTGGCAGGGGAAAGGTAGCAGAAGTGGTGGTGTTGCCATCATAGTCATTTTGGATAGGAACCATCATAAATTGGACAAGCTCTGAAGCCAAGTGTTTGTGGCATTCTGGGCAGCAACTCAGGGTGGAAGTGAACTAGTCCCAGAGGGACAGTTTTTCATTAGGGCTGGGAATGGAGTCAACACCATCTAAAGAGTTGTGCTGGGTTGTTCAAGCACAGTGTCTGATGTTGTACAACAATTGGTGGGCCTGGTTGGTCCGATCACTGAGACAGGACCCTGATCTGAGTTCAGGGGTTGGACATGTAGGAGCTAGGTGGGGCCAGAAGAGTTGTTCATCCTGACAAGACTCCACCCACCCTCAGCACCAGAAAAAGACACCAGCTTCTGGGAAAGAGGTCAGGTGGAGCTACATGGGGCACAGGGTCCCCCATCAGTATCCCCAGTCTTAGGCTGGAAAGTTGGTGTGGACTAGCCTTGAAGAAATTAGTGAGGAAAGTTGGTGTGGACTAGCCTTGAAGAAATTAGTGAGGAAAGTCTGTGTTCTGGACAGGTCCAACATGAGAAGGCTTATAGGACTGCACAGTGGAGTTAACTGAACAATCAGAGCTCACTATGGGTACTCCACATCCTGAGCCTACTGGATTTAAAAGAAATTTTAAATATGGGCAATATGGGAACCCACCCAGCAAGACTCTTCAGATCTCCAATCTATAACCTATTTGAAGCAATTCCAAGCTGACAGTACAGAGGCCATTGCTCCCCTCCCAGTCTGGCCAGTATAGGCACGGTAGCAGGAGGACCTGAATCAGAAGATGGACTCCAGAAACACAACTTTTGAGCTGAGGGAAGAGAAAGGTGGGCAGACAGGAGGACTGCTGCCCAGTTACTAGGAACAGTCTTCCCGTGGCCCACAAAGCCTGTACCCTTCCCCTAGTCAGGACTATCATATCCATTGAAGTACCCAGCAAATAACTGCCAAATGAAAAGGCCCAAAGCAACATCTTAATCTTTCACATTTCTAATGTCTTCAGAAAATGTGCCATAGCCTAGATATTCAGATTGTTTAAGTATAAGGGATTCAGACAGAGGCAACTGGTCACATGTTCCAATTCTGAGTATAAACTTTGAAACTGAATAAATCCTATTTTCATGTATCTATATACTGTAGCCTGGGGTTGACAGAACTGGTTTGAATTTGAGCTTTGCTACTTACTTGCTAATAACATTGGGCAAGCAAAGTTTTTTTTTTTTTTGTGAATGTCAAATTTCTCATCAACAAAATGGGACTAATAAGATTGTCCTTGTTGGGGGGATTAGAGATTACAGAAGCAAAATGCCTGGCACAGAGTTGCTGTTTAATGAATGAAGATGTCATCCACATGCATGCCCCAAAAGTCTCATCAAAAGAGCATTAATTCCCACCACTTACCCTGTCCCCTTGCTCCAAATTGACATCGGTGGTGTAAAGAGAACTGTAAAAGATAAAAGTGTTTGCATCTGAATAATAAGTAATGAAACGAGAGCTCAAGAATCATGACATGAACTGCACATGCTGGAAACACTGAGAGATACTATATCCCCAATTGTTTTCTTGTTAAGGGAAAAGTTCAGTAAACTGCATTTTGCTCAAGTTTATATTGACATAAAAGCCAGAAGGAGCCTGTTCAGAATAAAAGATAGAACTTTTCTTTGGTTCAGTAGTATAATGACAGCCAGATACCCTGTTCTATCCAGCTTAGAAAACCTTGCAAAGGTTAATTTTCTATCAATTGAGGCTTTAATAATAGAAGAATTGATAACTGCAAACCAGACGGCTGCTGCATGGGTAATAGTTGCTTCTGATCGCCACACCCTCTAACCAAAAAGAGGGTCTCTTGTTTCTGTGGTGCAAGAAGAAAATGAAGGATGAGGTGGTAGAATAACTCGCAAGAGGTTGATGAATATGTACATGAGCTCTCAGGAAGCCTAGGAGGGGAGAAAGGCTACAAGGAGAATTCACCTGACATGGGAAATGAGCTATTAGCTCTGCCTGAATCAGTTGTCTTGGTCCTGGGGTTTCTCTGTAGCAGAGATGATCTATGCCTAAGAGGCACCCAGTTGGAACAAGAAGGCATAGAACTTGACAGGTAACCGTTACTCAAATTCTGTCTTCTGAGTAAAAATACACATAGGATTGAAGAGTGAAGGTCCCATAAAGTTGATTAGGAAAGTGGAAAGGGCTTTGATATCTGTTTGCTTGCATTAAGGAGCCCTGTGCATTTTATCTAGTGGAGCACTAAAGACGCACCTCTTCCTGATGGTCAGTTTTTGCTAGACTTATAAAGGGCTTGAAGTTCAATATAATTCTGTAGGAAACTGAGGATTTTTTTCATTGAATTGGTAGTAATTGCTTTTTAAATGTAAATTTTCAGCTGCAAGCCTTTTTTAAATTAAAAAAAAAAAAAGAAAACCCTCCAAGTATATCAGGGTAAATCAAAGACTAATTGGTGACCAAATTATAGGTTTAAAGCTCACTCTCTCTTTCTCTCTTTTTATCATAAATGAGTAAAAATAATTAGCAAATGTGAATCTATGCTTTTTCTTTCATTAATATGAATCACATGGTGATAGTTGATTTTTAGCAAAATAAAAATTTCAAATTTGCATCAGGGCTGCAATTCCATTATGTGGCAATTTATATTCAATCAGTGCTTGGTGTTCGTCTGCTGGTGTCTCCTTCTGTCCAGACCGAGGCTGGTCTGATTCTTGGGATGGCAGTGTTAGAGGACAAGGTGAAAATGGACACTTTTTAGGCTCTGAAGATAGGTTTAAATGAGACCCTCCTAGTGGGTTGCTGGGGCTTCCACCTTAAAAATAAGCTGGGAGTTCTACAGAAAGCTAGGGGCCTTGATCAGACATCCATAGAGTATCTGGGGCAGAACCTGGTATGAGAAGCTGACTGGATGTTATTTCCCTGCTTGGTGACAGTTTCAACCCACTTCCTATCAGCCATAGCTATTTATATTCAGAGGCACAGATTCTGCAGCTGTAAAGAAAGTGCTTCTGAAATCAGAGTTTCTTCTCTCTTTTGCTTAGGGAAAATTTACAAAGTTGTTTTTGAAGATAATGATGGAGAACAGGCAGAGTTGTCTCCATAGGAGAGGTTCCACTGTACCCTCCTCTCTTTCAGACAATATTACAGCCACATTACAGCTGAACAGTAGTACATGTTCTAAGAGATTCATTGCCAGGTGATTTCTGCACTGTGTGAGAATCACAGGGTGGACTAACACAAACCGAGATGATACAGGCCAGTTACTCCATGTGGCCTCTTGATGCAATCAAGAGCTGCAGTAAACAAAATGTATGATATTGCTGGCAGAATAACATGGCAAACTGCGTTACAGGAAACTTTTTCTTAACAAGGAAGAGTATATCGGAAAGAATGATAATTACTGTAGTATAGTAAATGCACACACCCGTAACAGTCTTTATTATCATAATAAACATGTGTGCTATACATAATTATATTTGCTACGCTTTTGTACAAATGGTAGCACAGGTTTTTTTGCCCCATCACCACACACATGTGAATAAGGCTTCGTGCTGCAACATTACGATGTCTATGACATAATTAGGTGATAGGATGCCCCCAACTTTTCATCACCCTTATGATCTCATGGGAACACTCTTATACATGCAGTCTATTGTTAACTGACACAATGAAATGTCATTCTGCGGCCCAGGATTTTATTTCCTCTCCTCCCATTCTCAAACATCACATCCCTTTCACAATGAAACATCGATTTGACCCTCTTGACCTTATAGAAAAGGTGTTCTGCTCTTGGCTGAACAGATTCTACAAATGTTCAGGCTAGGGTTATTCTGCAAGTCAAACTCCTAACTCTGGCTTGGAGAGGAGAATAGATCAGCAGGGAAAACTAGCAGCACTGACTTTTAAGAGAGGTACAGTGTCAGTAAAGGCATTGTAACACGATGCAAAATCACCCATCAGGAGTGAAGAGAATTTGAATATAGGCCAGGCTCTGAGGGGATGGGGCCTCTTGGCAGATCTCTTTGCCTTTCTGGCTTTGGTTTTCCCTGTGAGGAGAGGGCACTGTTCCTGACGACCTCTGGAGTTCCTTTCAGCCATGAAATTCTGTGATTGTTGCAAGGATCATTTTCCCTCTTCCTGTGAAATGATAACAGCTCTGGGGTTGCAAAATGATCTAACAGTATTGCAACATGAATGAAAATGTGTATTTCTAAGAGTTGCTGAGAACAGTCCGGTTTCTATGATAGAATAACAACTGCCCCACACCCAAAAGCAAAGAGGGGTGGGATGGTATTAGAAATGAAGAATAATACCACCACTCCGTGTTTTTATCTTTTATGATAAAACAGTAGTTTTAAGCATCATAAAAATGTACTAGTTTGATAAATAGCACATTTAAAACCCAATTTAGCCAAAGGTTTTTACTTTTGTAATTTTAAAACTGTCACTTGAACTAAAAATATAGGCTAGCAAGTTGGTCTTTCATATTTAATGTTTTCTTTTTTTCTCTTTTTATTTGCAGTTTTTCTGTTCAGCTTTGATTAAAAAGGTGGCAGCAATGGACTGGAGAGTGGCCAGAACATGGCTAATTCATTATTGGTGGATATGAGATCTGAAACTTCTCACTAGCACTCCTTTTTGGTTTTGACACATGAGCCACTCACTGTACCTTTATGTGTTTAACAGAGTCACCTGACAGTATTGAATTTAAAAAGGGCAAAAATAACTGGAGGGTTGTTCTCTTGCCTGCCCATAATCCCCAGGTATTCTTGTTTGTTAATATAAGTATGTGCTAACCCTAGATTAATTGGTAATTATAGCAGGTCAGAAAGAATCTGGAACAAAACTGATAACCCTGAGTGTCCTGGAGCATGGAGTATTAAAATTTGATACTCAGGATTAACAGATGTTTATGATGTGTGTTGGCTCTTTAGACAAGAACTAACCAGTGACCTTAGGCAAGCGGCTATGTTTCTCTGAACTTCAGTGACCCGATCTATAAAATGAAAGAACTGAAATAGATGCAAGGAAATGTTCTTGTGTGTTTAAAATCTATATTTATGCCCCTTTATTCTTTTACAGGACTTGTTCATGAAGGATATTTTATAAATGTTTGTTGGATTCCACCAAATTAGCATCTGTTCAAAGATACAGCGGGGTACAGGGGAAAGAACTCAGCGCTGGGCCTCAGTGGTGTGGGGACTTTGATAAATCACTAAAAGAGCTGCTTGGATTGTAAATGGGGATTATAAACCTCACTCCTAGGGATTTTTTAAGGCTCAAATGAGATAACAGAACTAAAACTCTCAAAAGTCTTAAAATATTATATAAATGGAAGGTATTAATATGAAAAACCCTTCATAAAACATATCGATGAGCCAGGAGCAGTGGTGTGTGCCTACAATTCCAGTGACTTGGGAGGCTGAGGTAAGAAGCTTCAAAGCCAGCCTCAATAATTTATTGAGGGCCTAAGCAACTTAGCAAGATCCTGTCTCAAAATTAAAAAAAATAATTTAAAGGGCTGTAAATTTGGTTCAGAGTTTAAGCACCCCTGGGTTCAATACTTGGTATCTGAAAAAATAAAAAGAATATTGCTGGAAGCATCTTTATGCACACATGCACTTCATTATTGTCATCAGCTTCTGATTCTGGACTGTTGATCTATCATAAGAGCATAGTGGATGTGTTCACAGCAAAAATGGAATGGTATGATGCACCTGGACTAATGTCCCAGGAATGACTGACTTTGAGTTCCACTGATCAGCGCCTGCTATTGTGGCATCTCAGTGTCATCAATGCCCTCTCTCCGAGGTGAGCACACTCTGTAACTTCTTCACAGATACTGATTAAAACTCTTGGGGAACATTTCCAGTGATCAAAGGGTGTTGAGTCAAAGGGAGGAGGCTTGCCTCTATTCACCAGTCTACTTTGTGCAGAGTCTGTGTGTGAGAGGAGCATAAGGCCCCTCAGCTCATTTAACTTTTATCACCATCCCTACAAGTTGGATTTTATTACCCCATTTTAAAGTTGAGGAAATTGACTCTAAAGTGTTAATTAAAAAAAGTAACGGAATTACTAAATTGTAGTGTTAAAATAAAGATCTTTCTCCCTCTATATGCAGTATTTAGGACATACTGAGAAATTTGCTGTCTCCTTTGACGTATCCTACCAATGTTTTGATAGCTTCAGTTGTTAAATAAATGGTATCCCAAACTATTCCACAGAATCAGAATCATAGGCATCATCTGTTGCTTGTTGAACTATTGAAACTTGGTGCCCCTCTATGTCTACTGAGTCAGATCCTGAACGTCAGCAATAGCCCCTGTGATCTATGTGCACATTAAAGTTTGAGGTTTACTTTCTGGGGCCCACAAAGGAGATCAAATTCGTCATTTTCATGATGGCTTGCTAAGTCTTTCTCCCAACTGCACCAGAACTTTTGTCCCAAGCAGCACCATTGCCTGGGATACCTTTAGTTTCTACCTTTCAAACACTTCTTGTAGTTCTGAAAACCTCTATGAAGTTTTCTTGACTAACCCAGGAAAGGGAATCACTTCTCACACTGCTGCCCCACCCCCAGTTATGTATTTCACTTTCTGCCCTCTGCATTGTAAGGAATGCCAGATGCTTGTGATTCTATGAATTGTACAATTGCTTACCAACCAATCAATCAAAAGTCAGATGATGGAATTCAGACTTTACAGATTAGGTTTTTAAATAGCAAAGTGACATAGAGAAAATGGTGTAATAACCTGAAATTGGGAGATTTATCTTGTGGTGTTCTGCAGTGTGGTTAAAGAGGGTAAGAGAATGAAGGCTTTGAAAGTCATTACACATTATAGAAAATAGAGTTCTTTGAGAGCTTTTATTGACTGTCATTGGATGCATTGACTCATAGGTTTCATGTGATATAGATGTATTCCCCTTATGAACGAACCAAATTTTGTCAAAATTAGTCAACTCCTCTGAGAGTTATTATGAATAAATACATAAACATATGTAATTTGTGGAATAATTAAGTTGAAACATGGCGCTCCTTTTGTGCAGATAATGATGGTCTCTGCCATGTATTTATAATAGCATTTCTGCCATTATTAGTATGCTTATTAGCAATGCCAATCTTTTCTTTCACAGGAAGGGTATAAATTTTGCCCTTTTAGGTGCAGCTGTATTTGGTTATGCACAGCTCTTTCCCCTTTCTAAATGTTTGCTATGGAATGAGACATTCTTTTCTTCTAGGGAATTACCAAGTCCTCTCACCCAGAAAGTTCCTTCCAGCAGCCAATACTAAAGACAGAAGACAGCAGCTATCTCAGATGAAAAGGTTCTATTCTGGGATCTGCCCTTCTGCTTTCTACTCTGTAGCCTGGCTTCTCACTGCTTCTTCTATCTTTTGTCCACTTGTCTTAGTTGATAGGGGATAATCCTATGACTTCTCCCTCCATTTTGCTGCTCCAATATATTTTTCTTCTACTGCTGATGATATTCACTCAGGACTTCAACTCTCATACTACACAGAAACAATGAAAAAGAAAATTTTGGAAAGAAATTTTGGAACCACTTGGTTTGGGTTATTGATTCAAATAACCTCCAAATATATTAAGACATGCAGACCCCCCCCCAAAAAAAAACCAACCTAAATAACATTGGAAGAGCAGTCTGGCAACCAAAGTCCAGGATTCCTGCTGTAATCTCTGATACAAGTGTCTTTCACAATGTTGAATCATTCTGTTAAGTTTTTGTCACATTTTTTCCCTTCTTGAAGTGGATTGGAATTGTCAATCTCTTTGTCTACCAAAGGAGATCTCTCCTATATTACCCTGGAGGGGATTATCAAGTAAGCACTTGGCAGTGAGGAGTAGGGCACAGACCAAGAGAAGCCCTCTTTGATACTTAACTTAAACATATAGACCCTTTGATTTTTCACAGGGTAAGGGAACAGATTTTGGTTAGTGAGGAAAAGATTCCAAGGATAGATAATACTTGATAATGTTATCAATATACATAATGTACCTATAGATTTCAGATAATAAAGGACCTGAATTGAAAAAAAATAAGGAATTTTAATCATGTCTTTGAATCACTTGAAACAAAAGCTCTAGGTTACCTTCTAATTAACCACATGAGTGAACGGTTTGGGAAGCGTCTTGCCCCAAGTGCTACAGTTTCCTATTTGCTCCTGCCTTTTGGTATATGTTTTTTTCTTTTTTGCAATAGGTATAGACAAGGCAAGTTGCTAAATCACTTTCATTTTATTTTTAATTGTGTCAGTCCATCAACCTTTACTTGCTAGATGGTTAAAGTGTAGGGAAATTACTAATCTGGCAGGGACAGAAGCTTTGCTGCTGCAGAAGCCACCTCCATAGCTACCAGGTCTGAGAGTGAAGCTTGGCTTCAGCAGAACCTTGCCCTCACAGTGGGAAAAAGTGGTCTGTATGGGAGGATCATTCATATACACAACTGGGCAGATAGGTATGGCCATTCCTGTTGTAAGAACATTCACTGTTTATACATGATTAATTCTCCTTTGCTTTTTCTGACTTAGATTGTAACTTTTGCTTTGGAAAACCTTAAAAATAAGGGGAAAGATCAATCTACATGATCCAGAAGTGGGGGAAATCAGTCTGCTACCTTTGTCAAAACCAATCATGTTGCAATTGGGAGAAGGTATAGGGAAAGGTGTTGTATTGTTGTTTGGGGAGTTTGTATTGTTTGACTGTGATTGAAATACATAGGATTTGATCGAAATCTTCATGACCATGGAGTGAAGCCCACAAGGAGGGGCTCTCAAGCTCCACAGATGGATAGTAGACTGGGTCTTCAGCACAGAAGGAGGTGCAGAAAGGAATTGTATGAAGTTTTCATTTGCTGATTCATCAACAAAGTTGAGTGTCTGTGAGAGATGAAGTCCTGGGTTGGGGAAGTGCTGCAGGGCTATAAAATGAGCCCTGGGGTCCAAACATCCTGGGATACTCTCTCTACTCTAGCACTTCCTAGCACTTCAGCTTTGAGTAGGATAATGCACCACACCTTAGCATTCCTTTTTTTTTCTTTCAGTCTATAAAATTAGCATAAATTGCTACTTTCAAGATTTAGTGAGATTATATTATTTGCATTGCACAGTACACAAAAACTTTTAATAAATGTTACCTCTTTTTTCTTTCCCCTTTTTAGAGGCCATAGGGGCTTCCAAGAAAAGTAAAATGTATCTGGGAACTTAAGGGATTTGCATGCCAGTGGGGAAGAAAGATTTGCACACAACCAACTAGAATATGGGTTGAAATGAAATAAGTGTGTTAATAAGACAGAGGTACAAAAAGAAGGAGGAAAAGCTATGATGAATTCTATTGGGGAGTGGACTGAAAAGGTTTTTTTGGGGCAGGCAACAATAGTACTGCTCCTAAAGGATTCAAGGCACTTGTTCATGATCCTGGTGATGAGAAAAACCCAAGAAAATGCAGTCAGAGCCATCTACTTGAACAGGGTTAGTATAGCGTGGAGGAACTAAGAATATTAAAAAACAGATGTGTAGAGTCTCAGGAAGAAAAGCAAGAAAACTATGTCAGGGTAACTGTCAAGGGAAGGGCAAAGTCTAATTACCCAAATTGAAATCTGGCCTCCGTAGCAGACCTAAGACTTCTCTTGAACCCATAAAGACCTACTGTAGAAGCAGAGGCATGCCTGAAATAATTAGCTTTATATTTTAGTTCTTGTTTGGGAATTCTTGGTTTGTATCAGCCTTTTCCCAGGAAGCCAGAGAGGTATTGTGAGAATGGTTAGAAAATTGCCTGGATAGTAGCAGGGCAGGAAAATGTGAAATCAATAAATAATCAGGCTGAATTTTAATTGAATATATTACTAAGGCTGTGCTGACATGTACATTTAAAAAAATACTCACTAGAGAAAATCAGCTCCTTCCCTTTGTGGTACTTTGGTTTTTAGGAGATGAGACAAGGGGTGGCTTTTGCATACTTCCTTAGCAGATCTCCCATTTTCTTGCTTGAATTGGAGGCCAGTTGTCAAACCAAGTTCCTAATCTTTCATATTTTCTGCCTGAAGGAGTAAGTATTTATTTTGCTTTAAGCTTTAAATTCATACAGAAACAAAGAACAGATATGAAGGAGGTATTCTTTGATGTTATACTAACCAGCCCTTTGGGACAGATACAGTTACTTCACAGAAGGGGATTTGGTTTCAGTAAACTCTTTGGTGTCATCGTATTTTATGAAATCTCAAAACCATCATAAGATATGTATCTGAGATATGGGTGTGTTTTCATTTTACTTGTTTTTCTGTAAGCATTTCTTTTGTACTCCTATGTAAGCTATTTCTGGAATTTTGAGCAAGCTTCAGAAGTGCAGGAGAGCTAACAAGAACTGCTTTGGCACAAACTGGGGCTCAGGAAGCAACCACTGGACCTCAGGGACCAGGATGGGTGGGTGAAGGAACCAATGTGAGAAAGGCCTAGGACTTGCTTTGATTATTGTCCTTCCAGGTGCCTCATTCCACATGTGCTTTTGTGGGGCTGTGTCTGTGGCAGGAAAGCTCCTCTGCTCACGCTATTACTTGTTGAATGAAAAGCCTACCTCTGAAAGAATTTGTTCCTACATGGGTTTAATTAGGCACCTACCAGGTGCCCAATTCTGTGCTTGATGCCGCCAGGATCGTGTGGAAGATTTATGAGGCACAGTCTTTGACTTTAGAGGGAGCCAGCCTTCTATAGAAAGCTGGGAAATAAACGTTTGTGTATATGACTCTCCTGCAGAGATTGTCAAACAGGAAAGACGCCTGGAGATTCTGATTCGAGTCCCAGCACAAGGTCCTTGAATCTACATTTTAAGAGGGAAACCCAGTGAATATGGCTTAGGTGATCCATGACTCAGACTTTAAAGGACAATAATGTAAACTGGACTTAACAATTTTTTTTTCAGAGAGGGGCAGTGAGAGTGAAAGAATCAATTTTTTATTGCATTTTTCATGTGGTTTTCGTTGTTCCTACACTTTGTTGTATACTTTGTGCTGAGGTGTGAACCCATGTCCTCATGCATGTCAGGCAAGTGCTGTAATTGCTGCCTCACTGCTCCAGCCCCTGGACTTAATATTTTTATTAGTGGAAAGGCTTGCTGTTCTAAGACTAACTCTGCTACTTACTAGCTGAGTGATTTAGAGCAAGATATTTATACATCTCAACCTTTACTTATTCATCTGTAAAATTACAACAACGATGCCTACATTATGGGATTTCTTTAAGAATTAAATGAGACAAAAAGTAGTGCAGTTTGTGAAACATTCTAGAAACACAATAAACAAGTTTTCTTAGCTTCCCTTTTGGTGATCTCGTTGGGAAGATAATACAGGCTACTACTTTAGCGTTCACGTTGTTTCTTATTTGCCAGAATGATAATGATGTTTATAATCTATGCCACACACCTGACTCTTTGTATTGCCTAAATTGCTTTGTTAGTTTGCTGTTTATGTTTTTAACTGAAAGCTTTGGCAATGCGTAATTGGCTTACCTAACCTGGGAACTCTGAGATGTCACTTCGGGCCACCTGAAATTATAATTGCATGAAATGTAAGACAGAATCTGGATTTTGGGATAAAAGTCTTAAAGCAAAGATAGGAGAGAAAAGCTTCCCTGAAATGTTTAGAGAGGGTTTTCTGGAAAGATCAAGAATGAACACTGAGTGAAAAGCAAATATAGGGGGAGGCTAAAGACAAAAACTCCATTTCAAGGCATAATTAAGGAGAGGGCCTGTTAATGAGAAATAATAATACTGCTAAGAGGACTGTTTCCTTGGCACATTTCAGGCCAGCTCAAAATGCTGATTCTATATCTAAATCTAGGCCTTAGCCTTGCTGGTACTACAGAGAGATCTGCTAGCTACCAGAATGAGCTCTAGAATAAAAGGCTCTAGAATAAAAGGCTCTAGAATCTACAAAAAACTGTCATGGTCCAAGGGAGAGTTCATAACTTGGGGTCAAAAGAGGTAGGATCACCAGGTGATACAGATAGAACTGACTGTGGTGACAAATCAGTAAAAGGAAGTAGGAGCTTCAAGGACTATCAAGATTATGCTAATGACATTGGATCAGCAATATATGCTGGGTGATCCAGACCATGAGGGCCATTGAGAGGACTGCAGAGTAATCCTCATAGACCTAAAATAATAATGCCTAAATAGGTAAGCCAATCACACATTGCAAAATAATGCCTAAAATCAGGAGACTCAGCCAAGCCAAGGAGCTCTAGCTCTCTATTCTAACTCCTGCTGTGTCCAAACACCAACTTTCAAAGGGCATGGCAAATGAGACTTCTATTTATATGAATGTTCTAGTTTCATTGGGGTGGGACTCTCAGTTAATCCAGACAAATAGCTGTGTGAAAATTTGTTCATATAGCCTTACTCCATAAATGTTTTGAAAATAGAGAACCATAGAGTGTTAGTGAGGGAAAGGACCTAGGGATGATCTAGTCCAATTGCTTTATTTTCCTTATTAGGAAGCCAACTCAGAAAAAGTGTATGACCTTCTCAAGGTTACAGCTGCTTAGTAGTAGAGCTGTGCTTGTGTGTAACCTGGGACTCCCATGCCACTCACATACTGGACCCTGCTCTCTTGTGATGATTTATACTTGCCTGGATTTCCATTTATCTCCCTGGGAGTCTGGATTGATGTGCCTGCTCAGCCTGGGCAGAACATTGCTCAGCACTTAAAATACAACAGCTTCCCTTTGCTTTTGCTCTTCACATGCTAACCACGGAGTAGAAGATAGAGCTGCCACTCACCGCTCACACAGATGACAATTTCATTAACTCTGTGTTGTTGGGCTTTGGCAAACCACTCATCTGATAATTGTGCTAAGCTCATTCTGGTGAAAAGTACATGAGGATTTTTGAGCAGTTCATAATGAGGAAGTCGTTGTTCAAGTTTCAGCAAAATTAGCATTAGGTATTCATGAATACTTAAAAGCAGAGCAGAAACCGATGCAGTGGTCCTGGCCAGTGGTCTCTTATTTACAGATTTACTTTTTGGAGGACACCTGAGACAGTCATTTGGTTAGAGCTATTTTAGAAGTGGCCTGGCTGTAAAGATAAGCGTCTCTCACCTAGTGAGCTGCCATCGTGAAATGTGGGCTGCCGGCAGTATTGACCAAGCAACCATGGGCAGGGTGGCATCTGCAGTAGACAGTGGCTGAGGAAATTTCTCTTGTCTTCTTTACCCTTTCCTGCCCCACAATAACCATTTCTAGCTTCACATGGAGCTTGTTGTATAAGGGAACTTTTAACAGCATGCGAATGTTTTCATTCTATCAAGTTAGAGGAGTAGTATGTTTTGGCACCATGACTACGGATAAGAGGATGGAGTCAGAATTTTTCAGTTTAGATGGAAACCCAAGGCAATGCAAGTCTTTGTGTAAACAATCCTGTGTTGTGTGTCATTTAAGTCTTAGCCATTCAAGGACATAAAGCTATTTTCTTATTTAGTTTTCTTAAACTCAAAAAGAGGATGTTCAGATAACATCTCATTTTGAATAGATCAAACAGCCCTGATACATGCTATAATTTCTCCCTGTCGGTCCATTGTGCCCACCCCTGTTGTAGTGTTAATTGATCTGCCAATAGTCAGTCACATCTCTGACCTGTGCAAATACGTGAAATGAAGGCTCTTGCTTAGGATGAACCATTTACTTCCTTCTAATTTTCTATTGGATCTATTTTCTAGCCTTCAATTTTAAGGAAAATAATAATAATAATACCTAGCATTGATATGCTTTTTCTAACTCATTCAAAGTGCATTTGTACTTGTCAGGATCTAAGTGTCTTATCAACAAGGTTTATTTCTTGCTGATGCTACAAAGATTCCCTGGGGCATCTAATCTCTGTCATCCTCACTCTGGGCTACTCTAGAGCATGGCCAGTCCCTGCAGAAGAGGGAAAGAGGGAGTGGCAAATTCATGCCATCGCTCCTAGAGCTTCCACTTGGAGGGGATACAAATACCTTCTACTAACATTTTATTAGCTGAAGAAAGCCACATGGGCACATGAAATATTGATGGTAATGGAAATAGACTCTGATTATATACGTGTCTACAGAGAGAATGGGCAACATTTGTTAAGCTAAGCAGCAATAATGACTATCAATACTTTCTTAAATTATCTAAGTTTTTTCCTGAATGTTTTTAGTAGCTCTTTTCTGAGCATATCTAAGAGGGAATTGTAGATTTATTCTGTCTTCTAGACAATAATTCCCAAACTTTTAGACTTTGGAGACTATTTTATATTTTAAATTTGGGGGTATGTAGTTCACACAGGGTTGCATGTCATTTATTTTGTTAACTCTCTGTCATCATTTTGTAAAACAAAATTCAGAAATTATAGAGTTTTGAAAAGTCATAATATGTAGGAAGTGTAGAATCTCAATAAAGTTTAGTTCTTCAGATCCATCTAGCTCTCAACATTACTGTTGCTTTTCTTTTCTTTTCTTTTTTTCTAAGAGAGGAAAAGAGTGAGAGAGAAAGAAGGAGAAAAACAATTTTTATTTAATTTTCATCTGGTTCTGGTTTCTTCAGACACCCAGTTGTGTACATGGTGCTTGGGTTTGAACTCAGGTCTTCGCACATGCCAGGCAAGCACTCCAACTGCGGAACCACCAGCTCCCTCCTGGTGTTTTTCTATAGTTTACTCTTAACTCATGTGATCTAGTATTTGAGAACTTCTGCTCTGTGAAGTTACATTGCCAACAGATAGGTAACATGGATCACATGTATAAGCCTGAAATAGTAATTGAACAAATGAAGTGCATGATTGAATGTATAGTTTTACTAACTATCAAAACAGGAGGTAACTTGGCAGGTTGAGAGATAGATATGAATTACTGTCTCAAAAAGCTAGTTGCAGCTGGGTGCAGTGGTGCATGCCTGTAATTCAAGTGGTTAGGGAGGCTGAGGCAGGAGGATTGCATGCTTAAAGCCAGTCTCAGCAAATTAGCAAGGCCCTAAGCAATTCAGCAAGACCCTGTCTCAAAATTAAAAATAGAACAGGCTTGGGGATGTGGCTTGGGGTGGTTAAGCATCCCTGGGTTCAATTCCCTGTACCAAATAAATAAACTTAAAAAAATACTAGTTGGAGAAGGATTGATTAAAAGGCCAAGTTAAAATTCATCTGGAAAAGTGGGGCATATAGCAACCTGGGTAAAATGTTTGGAACCTCAATTAAAAGACTAGATTTTAGTACTTTTCAAAGCTATGTGTGAATGAGACAACTTGGGAAGTAGCAGAAAAGTGAAGAGTTGGAGGGACACATGGCATGTGCCTCTAATTCTGAGTACTATATATCTAAATACTTGGACAAGTCACTTAACCTTTAGATGCCTATGGTTCTTTGGAGCTTCTAAATCTGTAGAGATTGACTTTTAGGCTATGAAATCTGCATGGAAAAAAGAAGTCTGTGATTGTAGTGTCCTCCTTGGATTCTGATCATTGCAAAAAGTGTGCCTATCTGTAGATTAGTGAAGGAGCTATAGAAAAATAGGATGTTTTACTTTGGGACAAAGCAGATTTGGATTACTTATTCAGTGCAAAAATACAGGAAAGAAAGGAGTTGAACATTAATTTACGGTGTCTGTCTTTAAATCAGATATGCTGATATTTACACACATCAGGGGAATAATGACAAGTGTACCAAGGTTTTCTGTTTCAGCCCAAGAGAGGAAAAGTGAATTTAATCTCATGGCAGTCCAGTTGTCAAAATGAAGAAAATAAATAATAATAGACTAGTACTAGAACTGCAGACTAGTACAGCCCCACTGGAAAGCAGTATGGAGAATCTTCAAAAAATTAGGGATGAGCCCACCATATGATCCAGCTATCCCTTTCCTGGGTATTTTTCCAGGGGATTTAGAATCAGCACATTACAGGACACAGCAAAATCTATGTACATAGCAGCTCAATTTACAATAGCTAAATTATGGAACAAACCCAGATGCCCATCACTGGATGAATGGATCAAAAAACTGTGGTATATATATTACCATGGAATTCTACTCAGCAATTAGAAATAATGATATTGTAGTCTTTGAAGGTAAATTGATGGTGATGGAAGAAATCATGTTGAGTCAAGCTAGCCTAACCTAGAGAGCCAAGGGTTAAATGTCTTCACTCATCTGTGGAGGCTGGACCTAGACCCTGGCCAGTGTGAAAGGTGGTTAACTCTCATGTATTAGACCCAGCAAAGGTGCAGTTACACATAACCTAGGGCAATCATAGAGATGTATCAGGAACAAGGGAGAAGGAGGCAGGGGAGAGGTATAAGGGTGGGAGATTAGCGTGGGCTCTAGGGAATAAATCTAATTTTAAGAATATACTCATATAATATTGTTTCATTGGAAGCATTTCTGATTGTACAATAACTACATTTCTTAATAAAAAAGAATATATAGATTCACTTTTTTAGTCTTTTCCCTTCTCCCAAGTAAAGTACAAAGCAGTAAGGCAATACCATGAGAACCTCCCCTTTGCTTCTGAAAATCTCCATGTTTTTCAGAGAACATAATTTCAATCATTAGAAGACACCGACTTGGACATTGGAATATGTTCATTAAATTTCCAACTCAATAAAGGAACAGCATTTAATTCTGGGAAATGTGGGTTGAATTAGAAAAACTGTTCTTTTGAGAAAATTACCCATTACGCACAGACATAATGCATTTTATATGAAAGGATACTGTTAAAGAGAAATGCAAATTTATAACTATGAAATTTATCACAGAACATGTGGAGAAAACAGGTGTGAAAACATCTTTACCGTAAAAAATACTACAACAGTTTGTCCTTTATTTAGTATGGATTTTATTAGCCCTTCTGTTAAGTTACCAGGGTGACCCAGACTCTCTGGTACAGAGAGAAACCTGCACATGCAGGTAAAGCAGAAATTTGCAAATACTACTGCAATGCACTGGTAGGGGACCTGGACTTTGTTCCCTGTGGGATTTGGGACAGTTACTGAGGCTCTCGAATCTCACTTTCTCATGCATATAATCATAGATTTATTTTGGTTGACCTCTAAGTTCTATGATTTTATTAATTCCTGGAGATATAAAACAGTCCCGGGCAAAACTGTATGAATTTCCAGAAGGTTCAAGTAAACATTGGTTAGACTTTGTGACAATCCCAAGCCCTTTCAGAATAGCCTATATATTTTCTGGCTTTTTTTTAAAGTAAATGTTTTTTGTTAAGAGTATATAGAGATACAAATGAGAGGGGAACATTATCAAACCATCAATAACCAATGTATATATACATAGTTATCCAGGGGTAATGCCAAAACATGGATGACCACCTTGGGTTTCACCTGTTGCAGTTTCCCCCAGAAGAACTCTTGAGTTAAAGGGGTATCTCGTGGAGGAATAACATCTGCTTCTGAGTTGGTTTCCCTATATTCCCACTCCCCAGTATCCTAGGAGTTCTTCAAATACCCTTCCCCACCCCCTCCCCCTCCCTACTCCTCCAAGTATCCTATGGAGCCATCCCCCTATTATGCTGAGAATCATACAATTTGAAGTTATTGTTAGGTTAGCCGTTTAACCTACTGCTTCCCCATGTATTCTACTTCCACAGATGAGAGAAACCATTTGGCCCTTGAGTCTCTGAGATTGGGATACTTCACTTAGCATAATTCTTTCCATCTCCATCCATTTGATATCAAAAGCCATAATATTGTCTTCTCTAATGGTTGAGTAGTATTCCATTGTATATACGTACCAAAGTTTTTGCATCCACTTGTCGATTGAGGGGCATCTGGGTTGGTTCCATAATCTAGCTATAATAAATTGAGCTGCTATAAACCTTGATGAAGCCACATCACTATAACATGCTGATTCTAACTCTTTTGGGAAAATCCCCAGGAGTGGGATAGCTGGATCATAAGGTGGTTCCATCCTTAATTTTTTGAGGATTCTCCACACTGCTTTCCAGAGTGGCTGAACCAGTTTGCAGTCCTACCAGCAGTGTGACAGTGTTCCTCTTTTCCCACAGCCCCTCCAGCATCTGTTATTGTTAGAATTTCTCATTTTTGCCACTCTAACAGGAGTGAGGTGGTATCTCATTGAAGTTTTGATTTGCATTTCCCTTATAGCTAAAGATGTAGAGCATTTTCTCATATATTTATGGGCTTTCTGGACTTCTACTGGAGAGAAGTTCCTTTTGAGATCTTTAGCCCATTTATTGATTGGATTATTTGTGAGTTTGGAGTTTAGTTTCTTTAGTGCCCTGTATATTCTGGATATTAGCACTCTGTCCGAGATGTAGCAGGCAAAGGTTTTCTCCCATTCTGTAGGTTCTCTCTTGATGCTCTTGACTAGATCTTTAGCTGTGCAAAAGCTTGGCTTTTCTTTCCCATTCTATTACGTGTGTGTGTGTGTTTGTGTGTGTGTGTAAATAAAAACTCCATTTTAAAATGAAGCCTTCTTGTGTTGTCTGATGCATTCAGTGAGTTTTATCCCACAACTCGAGGTATGACATTACCTTTTATTCTAGTGCAATTGTGATGTCACAAAACATGAATTGATGCATCCTACTGAATTAGGCAGAAGATGCAAGATAATTACAAGTAATAACATTCCTATCAGTACACTTATGTGTCTAGGTAAGCATCAATGATGGGAAAGGAAATACAAACAAGACACTGGTAAAAGTTAGCCAGGCTGTGGCTCTAGGCAAATGCATTTTTAGATGTAGCATCCTGCTTTAATGATTGTAGTAAATGCTTGACCCTATCTCAAGAAAGGAGCAATGAGCCTCACCTGCATAGTCTTATCACTGGGCTTTTGGATTTTGATCTCCAAATTCATTAACCTCAGAGGTATTAGTGTTCCTTAATTTCGCAGTTATCTTTACTTGAAAATCGTAATACTGATAGACAGCTTATCTCCAGAATCCTTGAGATTCTGAGCAGAGAGTTCTGCTTCATGGATGGTGGAGCTAAGCCTCATACAAAACAAAAACAAAAACAAAACAAAACAAAACAAAAACAAAAAATCCCAAAAATAAAAGCATAAAAAGAACCTCATTTTCTCTCTTACTTATTTTTCCCCCCACAAAATGATAGTTTGACATTGCAAAATGCATAGTATTTTAGCATTATTTCATAAAATATTAACAGTATTGCTGCTTCATAGAAAAGAGACAAAAGTGACATGGGTGTTTTTTGTCTTTTGCTTTTGACATGAACTCTTGATGACAATGCTGAACATCCAATGTCCATCATGGTCACTTATCAAATTAAAACATGAGCAGTCTGACATGTTGGTGAAGATGTCTTCGATTTTCACTGTACCAGAAATAGGTGTTCCTTTAACTGATTGTTTGATGTGGCAATTTCTAGAGTTTTAGACAAGGCCAAGCAATCTGAAGTTACGATGGAGAAGATAGATGCGATTGTGCAGCTTATGTGATGCAAAGCCCCGCCACTGGGGAGACAGAGAAGTTTTATTTAATTGATGTGTCAGATTGGTCATACCCATATCTACTGTTGTTTCCCAGAATTCAACTATACCTCTTAACTTGACTATTTCTGAATATAGCACAACTTTGCTTTTACTTTTGAGGAATGAGACACTGAATTAATATTTAATATTACCTCTTTTCTTCTTTATTTTTTTACCTCTGATCATTTGACAATTGCTAGCAATTTTGCCTTTTAAATTATATTTGTTTATATTCTTTGATATCTTTGAGCAGCAATCAAGATGAAGTCATACTGATATAGACTGTGGCCATCACCCCTGTAGTCATTTCCTTGCCTCCAGAATTTTTGTGATCTATCCCATTTGGCATATCACTGACAGATTAATTTTGCTAAAGGGTCATTTTATTCATTCTTCTGCTTAAACATTTTCAATGGTATTCAATTTTCTAGGGAATGAAGTTTCAAAAGTTGAGGCTGGCATTAGAAGAGCTCTAAAGTTTTCATCTTTGATCTCTTAGTAGTTATCATACAACACACTCCAGCCAGTAGTAGTAGAAAGTAAAAGTTTCCTGAACATATATTGTAGTTTCTCATCCCATAGACTCCTAAAATTTTTCTTAGATTTGCAAAACCATAAGAAAAACAAAAGGAAACATGGTGGAAAATGTAATGTCCTCATGTCTTAAATGGGCATCTTGGACTGAATGTTTGCATTCCTTGCCACTGTGCCCAAGTCCACAGGATGAAATTCTAACCCTCCATTGATGTATTAGGTGTGGGATCTTGTGGGAGGTGATTAGGTCATGAGGGTAGAACCTTCATGAATGGGATCAGTGCCCTTAAAAGAAGAGACATAGAGGGATGATCTCTCTTTGCTCTCTGTCATGTGAAGGTGAAGGGAGAAGGCAGACTTTTGCAAATCAGGAGCAGACCTCAAGAGAAACCAATCATGTTGACACCTTTATTGGACACCCCAGTCTCCATAACTGTAAGAAATACATTTCTATTGTTTGAGCCACCCAATCTATGGAAGTTTCGTTATAATATCCTACAGTTCAATCTATCTCTATTACAAAAGTCTTGACCTAACTGTAATAGTTTTAGTAAAGTCTTCCTTGCTGTTTGTAACAAGTATCCAGTGAAATTTTTGTTTTAAACCAGGAGAAGATCCTGAACAAGGCTAAAAGAGTGTGACCCTGTCAGTGGAGTAATGAGCACTGTGGAGGTCAGAATTTAGAGGTTCATTGGGATGACTTTCAGCAGACTGTGCAAATTTAGAAGACAGATGAAATCATGCAATAACAAAAACAGGACTTTAGATAAAGCTAAGGAAGCCTAAACTACTAATGATAATACTGTACCAATATTGATTGCTAGTTTGACAAAAGCACCATACTAATGTTAAAATTGTTAAGAATTGGGGAAAGTGTGTACAGGGAGAGAATATATCCAGGAACTGTTAGTATGATCTTCATAACTTGTCTGTAAATCAAAAGCTTCTAAAATAAGAAAAATTATTAAGAAATACATAGCCGGCCATGATGGCACATGCCTGTAGACACAGTGGCTTGGGTGGTTGAGGCTGAAAGATCACAAATTCAAAGCTAGCTTTAGTAACTTGGTGAGGCCCTGAGCAACTTAACAAGACCCTGTCTCAAAATAAACAGGGGTTCAATCCTGGTACCAAAAAAAATTAAAAAAAAAAGAAAAGAATGAGATATAAGAGCAGGGTAAGTAGGCAAGCCAGGATGTAAAATACAGAGGCAGTAAAATACAATTATGGATGAAGTGGTATGAGTGGAAAGAGAGGGAAGGGAAATAAATTGTAAAGCTTGTCAGAAAAAAATACAATGATTTCTTTAATACTATTTAGTCCATATGTTGATATGGACTGTGATTATGGATTTAGCCAGAGGAAAACTTTCAGAGTTTACACTTCCATCTGAAAAAGTTGATAATAGTACAAAAGTGTAGAGATTTCAGCCTGCACAGTGGATTCAGCTTTAGGGGAATAAAAGTAGAGAGAGTCTGTGTTACCCAGAGCCCTTTGTTACCTGACCACTCTCTCTCAGCAATCTGAGGGGATATTTATGCCTTAATGAAGGGACTCCTGAGTGTGTCTGTTTGGGGGTTTTGAAGTTTCTGGATCAGACTGAGGCTTCTTTGCAATTTCTTGGGTATCCAGTATCCAAGACTGCCTGAAGATTTCTTTCAGCCTGAATAAACTGTAGCCAAGTTTTCTTCCTGACTTTAGGCTCCTGAAGGCAATTATAAATTCTTTCCTTTCACTTTTAGATGGAAATCTTATGTAAACCAGGATTATCTTCCATTAGGACCTAGGAGTCTTTACTATGAAATCTAATCATCAAGAAAGGGAGTGTCCGTATCTTTGAGTCTCCATGGGAGAGTTGTAGCCTTTGGTTAGAAATTAATAAACATGATTAACCTAATGACAAGACCAACTTTCCCACTAACGTTATAACAATATGTGTCCAGAGGGTTTTTTGATTCATATAGAAGATACTGAAGGAGGCTAAGAGACATGAGATAGCCTGACCTTGTCAGTGGAGTCTAGTGAGAGGAGGTGAGGGCTTTAGAGGTTCCTTGGGATGACTTTCAAAAGGTGGTATACAAATTTAGAAAAAGTCATTTAAAATTCTCAGGCCCTATAGAATTTTGCAGTCTTGTTGAAGAGTACATAATGTTTATTTTAAACATGTATTTATCTAACACATTTGGATCAACATATTTATGGTCTCCTACTGAGCTATATGATGAAATTTTTCTAGGATTCTGAATGGAAGTTCCAAAGAAAAGATGCCGGACATTTAGGTATAATCTGGGACTTTCAATTCACAAACATTTCTGATACTTCATTTCTAAACTTTGTAGTTTAGGAATAATATAATCATAACTATAATATGATTGGGACCTGTTTATTTCCCACAGAAATAATTTACATTAAGGGGTCAGCCAACAGACCTGCGGGCCAAATCTGCCCTTGCCTATTTTGATAAAAAGTTTTATTTGCTCTCAGTATTGCCTATTCATTTACATATTATTTATGACTATTTTACACTACTGGAGCGGAGGTGAGCATTTGCAACAGAGATGGCACAGTGTTCAAAACTTCAAATATTTAACATGTGGTGTATTATAGGAAAAAATGTGCTATGCTGACATCTGATGGATATCTCCAGTCTGCGAAATTTGCATTAATACAATGTCTTCTTTCCAAGGGAAAATACACTTACTGCTAAATCTATACAAGCCAATAAATAAACAGCCTTCTATAGTGGTTACTATTGTGAGCTATGGAACCAGAGACTACTGGTTTTATATTTGACTTTACCGTTCACTAGTTGGATGATAAGTCACTTCACTAGTGATCTCGCTGTGCCTCAGTTTCCTCATGTATAAAATGGAGCTAAATTGTTGAGTCCTTAACATGATTCAATGAATTAGTAATGTGGATCCTCAGAACACTGGCACTTAGTTGGCATCATACATACAAATTAGTTATTATTGTTAATAGTTACTGTAGATAAGATCTCTCTTTTATGAAGAGGGCAAGGACCAACTTGGTAATTATTGCATGAGCAACCCTGTTATCTGCAAGAACAAATGCTCAGTATATTGTGTTGGCAGATGCTTACTTCCTGTCCGCTTTATTTTGATCCTTTTCTTGCCCTTTCTTGATGTTTTACTATTGTGTGGTCCAATTTAGCACAGCCTTCCTCAATTTGTTGATAAGCAGTATCACATATTGTGTTTATGGAAAATCTTGAACCATCTCAAGTAACAAATTACTGATGGTAGAATTTCATGAATAATGATGGCAATGGGGAATGATTCCATTCTTCCCTCCCAAATGACACTGTATTTTTAAACTTTGCATATCTGTTCAAGTCCATCTGGTAGCATTCTTAGCTACCACCTCTTCCTTTCATCATGTCTACTAACTTTTCTAACTTGGAGTATAAAGGAGCATTGAATTCAAGTTGAATTTTTGTTTCCTCAGCTGTAAAGGAGGGATAAAGCTGTTCTGCATGTCTCATTGGGGTGTCTCAACATCCATTATGAGTGAAACCATCTTTTCTGTTATGCTTCTGGTGATCTCTGCTCTCGACTCCTCTTGCTTGGTTCTTGTAACAGTGCCTCCTTGGTGCTATTCCAGTGTGCAATAGAATTTGGACCTCAGAACTTTTGCTCTTTCTCCAAATGTTTCCTTCTTTTGGGTCCCTGCTTAGCTGTTGATTCCCTCCCATGGGGCTTCCTTGGTCATTTATTTAAATCATTACTATTTATCATATTGTAACATTTATCCTGCTTTTTTTTGTCATAGTGCTTGTCATTGCTCTTTTTATATTTAGTTAGTGTTATCTGCACTTTCTCTAGACTTTTGAGCACCGTGGGGATAAGACTTTTTCTGATTTAGTCACTGTCCTGTATTCCCAGCACTGAGAGCAGACTGACACATGGCAGGTATTCAATAGGAATAAATAAATATTTGAATAAATAAAAGGACATGAATGTTTGCATATTGTTTGAAAAAAAGACTGAAGAACTTCTGCTTTTTCTAGTTCCCTTTTCTCTTTCCCCACCAACCCGGCCAACCCCCACTCCTTGGCCCTTGGCTTCCTTTCATCAACTTTCTTTCACCAGCTTTCCATCTGATTTTCAATTTCATCTGAAATCTTATCATTTCCCACTGGTTAATCTCCACTGCCTCTCAATTATCCATAAGCCTATCACCCAGAGCATATCCATGCATCAGACAGCAGAATTGTTTTGGAGGTAAAAACAGTGACACAATTAAGCAATGGATAAAAGATTTAAAAAGTCATAGAATCTTGTGAGCTAGTATTAATTTAGCTATTTATTACTAGGTGTGAAATGAAATAAATGTTATTTGTTGATCATTTCTCTAATTCAGAGCTTTAGAGAAAGACACCTAGGTGGTTTTAACTGTTTCCCCCTCATGTGGAACAAGAAAGGGAAAATCAGACTGTGCATCAACCAAAAATTACAGAAAAGAAAATAACCTTTGGATATTGGTGTCTTGTGTAACAGTGGCTGGAAGACATTCTCTAAAAGTTATTTCTTGCATTAATTTTAAAAATATTGTTAGTTGAAATGCCTTTCACTCCATTACCTTCTGTGATTTTTCTTCTTGCCTTCTCAGCCCAAGGTTCAGTAATGATGTTTATTGCACACCTGTTACCTATTACTTGTTGTTCTTGCATGGTTCATATCGCCATTTAGTGGTGGCCATCCTTTGCCTTACCTAATATTTTTCCAGGAAGGTGGAAAAGGAAGTGTTGCTCCCACTGTGTAACTCAGTGTTGCTGTCCACACCCCGTGGAAACATGAGTGCAATCAAGTATTTGTCCAGCCTGACTGTCGCTGCCTTTTCATAACTTTAAAATAAATTGTGATCAATAATAGTACATTTGAAAACAAAGAAATTATCAAATAAACTCAAACCACATGAATTCTGTAATGGTTTGGAGAACAGAGTCTCTGGCAAACACTACAAAATATCATACATAATTTGAAATGAGATACTCCCTTTGGATAATTCTTTGTTCCTCTCTGTGCTGGGGCTTGGTAATAGTGGATAAGAAAGTTCTAAGGTATGGCAGTGATGGGTTGAGTGTTGAGGCAAAGTGGTATTAAACTTCAATGAGGACAGTGTTGAGAGAGCAATTAGGATAAGACCAACACTGAAAACATAGCAAAATGTCAGTGCTGTAACCTGGGAGCCATGTGACCACGTCAGGAGGGGCAGAGAAAACCACAATGCTCCTTAGACCACACAGGTAAGCAGCCCCTCTTGGAAGATCATCAACAACTGGCTGGGAAAGATTTATGGGAATTGTATATCCTCCCCCTTCTTCCCCCAGTGATGGGGGCAGAGTTATTGCTTTGTTTTCATTCTTAGGGCTCCTTTACTTCTCCAAGTTTGTGTTGTAGGAATGAGGAAGCTATGGGATTCATGGAGAAGTCAGATTTCTAGTCATGCTAGTCCCTTTCCTGTACCTTCAGCCTGTCCCGTGCTTTGTCCATTACCTTTTGGCATAGAACACAAGGGCCATCCCTGACCTCACATATTATTTAAGGATTTGTTCCTGTGGGTCAAACCACTGCACTACATGTTCTTTTAATTCATATTATCCTTTTCAAATTCCAGGAAGTCAAACTCATTATGATCCTAATACTATTTGCTCAAGTTCAATAGTATGGTATTGACCTAAGACATGAACTTAGTCTGGTCTGACTACAAAACCCAAGCCTTTAACCTCAACCCAATACAGATCTTTGTGTGGCTATCAATAAAAGCACTTAGTACAGGTTTGGTCTACTGAAATGTTAAGGAGATTCTTTTCTTATTATGCAAATAAGACTGGCCCTCATGCTGAGAGTCTTAAAAGCAGATTTTCAATAGCATTCTAGAGAATAACCATGTGTAGAAGCTAAGAAATTGTTTTAGGTCAAGCAGATACCGGTGTGGCCTGAATTCATTTCCTAGAATTAAAAGCAGATATTCTCCCAGGTCAGTAAGTCTAGAAACTAGAGATATTGGCAGAGCTGGCAGTGTGGGAAATACATTTGAACTCAGTCAAGTTAAAAAAATAATCTCTATCTTAGTCTCTTAAACCATGCATTTCTCTAGGCATCCTTCCACTGGTCTTTGCCCTCAGGATGCATGGCTCCTCCCGGTCTCCCTTTCTGCAAGTCATCTAGTATCCTCTATGACCACCAGCCTAAGGCCAGAGACAGAGCGCAAGCACCACCTCTTCCTCTCCAGGTTTTTGGGTAGATGTTTTGGTAAGAAGGTAGTGAAAAGGTCAAGGCTTACACAGGACATGCTGGATTTTCAGGATCTGAATTCATTTAGCCCTTTTACCCTGTGAGATAAGCTATAGAGGTTGCAAGGAACCTTCTTTTTAATGCAAGGTCTCAGGAATGCTCCAAAGTCAATTAGAGCTGGAAAGGCAATTACTTCCAAATAGTAGAGCTTCCTTGAGCCTTTTGTCTCTTGGGGCAGGGATGGGGAAAGGGACGACACTCAGGTAGGGCTAGATGCTGTGTCAGCTTTTCTAGTGGGCTGCTCTACCTAGATGATTGGATTGAATAATCAAGAAGGGATTATTACATTTTCTCCCCCCAGGGAGGGCTAGTGGTTCCCCAGTCCCTCCAATTTTAGATTCCCTGGGTGTGCTCAGAGCAATTATAAGTAAAGAAAATGCCCAGTGCTCCTGCACTAATAAATTACACGGTGCTCACCTAATTAATAAGGTAGCAGTGCCCTGCCGAATTATAATCAGAAGGTATCAGCCATTTCAACAGTCCATTCTCAAAAATTAGCAAGTGGAACTGAACTCAGAGAACACGAAGGAGGCTCAGCACACAACGGAATGCAGGCACACTAAGTCCTGACAGGGTGATGGAGGGTATGGGTTAATGTTTCCAGTAGTGACCTGGGAATCAATGACTCTGAGCCCTTCCAAGAATCACAGTCATTTGGAAAATCTGGAGCAAACTATTTAGGCATGCTAAGGCTGGAGGAATCAATTTCACTATTTCTGAAATAGTCCTATTAAATGGTGATAATTTTCCTTTGGGGGGTATTGAGAAAGATTCATGGCACGCCACGATACATCTAGTGAAGAGAAATGGATAATTATGAGAAATGAGGCTATCTCCTTAAAATTCTTTCTCTAACAAGTCCTGGTGATTTTGAAAGGTGGAAAAGGCAACACTGCACACTTATTGTTTTGTTGTGATATATTAGAAATAAGAATGAGATTACAGATGTCTGTTTCATTAAAACATCCCATGGGCATCTACCAGTCCATAAAGGAGAATGTAAAGATGATTGTGGAGATTTTGAAGATGGTTAATCCAGTTAATAAATTTGTAAAATCTACTGAAAGGATGCTTGCCCTGGAAGGCACAGAGTCAAATATTCATGCATTTAGAAGCTTACTTTCATTTTCCATCTCTGCAAATGAAGGAAAAATGAGGTTTCACTATTTTCAAAGTAGAATGTAATTATTATATGGCTACCATATAGGGAAAGGGAATAAATGAATTGTTTGTCATTTCTTACAGGTTACTTTCATCTTCACTTAATAGCTCTTTCAACTTCCCCTGTATTAAGTTATGGGAGCATTGTGGTGGTCTCTGCCCTTCCTGGCATGGTCAAGTGGCTCCCAGGTTACAGCACTGACATTTTGCAGTGTTTCCAGTGTTGGTCTTATCCTAATTGCTCTCTCAACACTCTCCTCATTGAAGTTTAATACCACTTTGCTTCCATACTCAATGTATTTCCCACATTAGCTTTCTAATCCTGTCTCTTATCTGTGGTCCCCCCTGTATGTTACACTTTGTTCTTTATGTTTGATCTTAAGGATCTTTTGGGGCATGCCGTCATCACAAGGAACCCCTAAGACATAATTGATAACCAGACTTCCCATGAATGATCTAGAATGCCAGATCACACCTCCATGCTAGGGACAATATATGGCAAAGTTGATATTTGCTGGAATGGGCCTTCCTAAGTCTTTGACCAGTGACATGTTTCTATCAGAGATTCAAAGGTGACAGCTATCTCATGGCTACTCCAAGAAAATAATAGTCTGGTGAGTTATTCTGGACCATTCAGAGCCACAAGGACTTCCTTCACCTGACATTGGCAGGCCTATAGTATAGGTAGGCGATAGGGCATCTCTCATGTCTCAGAATATAAGTAAGGACAAGTCCCAGGGATAGCACATTAAGAAAAAGAAGGAAGGAGAGTGTCACACCACACCTGAATCAGAGCTGACCCAAGGGTTGATTTGGGTCTGCTAAAATTTAATACGCTGAAGTCCCAACTCCCAGTATCTACCAATTTAACCGTAATCAGAAATAGGGTCATTGTAGATGTAATTAATTAAGCTAAGGTCATTAGGGTGGACTCCAGTCTAATATGACTAATATCTTTATAAAAAGTAGAAATTTGGATGCAGGTCTGCACACAGGGAGAGTGCCAGGTGAACACACAGGCAGAGATCCAGGAGATATGTTTACCATCCAAGGAGCTCTAAAGATTGCCCACAAACCACCAGAAGCTAGAGGGAGAGCAGGGAACAGATTTTTCCTTATAGCCCTTAGGAGAAACCAACCCTGCCTGTGCCTTTACATCAGATGTTTAGCTTCCAGAAATGTGAAACAAGAAATTTCTGTTGTTTAGGCCAACTGGTTTGTGGCACTTGTTTAGAACAGCCCTAGAAACTGAAGATGGGTACCTGTGCCAAACTTGTATAACTGGGACAATAAAGACCTCCTACTTTGGAGCTGTTTTGAGCTGTTTTGAGGGATAAAGTCAATTACTTGGTACAGTTCACAACGAACATTTGAAGCTTAATACATTCTGGCTGTTGTGATTGCATAATTACTATGCCTATCATTATATGTGCTTGAAGATTCCCTCCTATTCCCCCTTCTGTGGTTCTCAACACAGTTAGATTATTAAGTCCTAAAGTTGGTTGAAAGCTAACTCCCTCAACTGTGCAGAATGATTTATACGTTTATAAACCTAAGTTTTAATTTCGGAGCTGAGTTAAGGAGATCCGAGCCTGCCTTTGTGCCTCTGTAGAATGGCAGGGTTGTAATGCAGTGTAATACACATCCACTGGGAGATGGCACAAGAGTCGCCTCCCATAACTTAATGTTTAAAGCTACTTTTGGAAGGCTTTTGTTGAAACAGACAGGGTTTCTGCAATTAAATTACCATACGTTAAAAAGGTTTCATTATGGTGGGATTCTATTATTAAAATTGGCAGCAAGTAAGCAGCATGGGCTGATTGGCTGCAAGCTGGCATTACTGAGACCAGCATTCATTTTGATAGGTGAGGGAATATTAGCCTTCAAGAAGCTCTAAAATAACACAATCTCAGGAATATGCAATTGGTAAGTTGTTCTCCTTTACTCATTTAAAGTGAAGGACATCCACCTAGAGGGCTGATCTTGTTAATTTATATTGCAGGCTATTGGCTGCTGGAAACTCCACTCTGATGAGGGAGAAGAGAGTCAGTAGCTGGGTTTTTCAAAGCTTTGGGATTAGTGAGGCTTTGATGCTGTCCTAACACTGTAATGATGGCTGGTCCAGATCTGTCGTCTCTATCAGCCTCTATCAGCCAGCCTCCCTATCTCCAATAAGGCGTTTATCTTCCAAAAGATTGCTCAGACTCCAGTGAAACCTAGCGAACCCAAACAAATGGAATGCCTTCTCAGGGGCTTGTCATAATTCTCAGTGTGCAACCCTCTTATGGTTGCCAGGAGCTGTTTTTATGAACTCTGGGTTGCCAATCTGAGAAGGACTCAGAGATAAATACCGGGCCAATTTTGAAGTATGATTTTCTAAAATCAGTGAGTGGCCTTGCTTGACCAAATCAAGGTCTCTTTGTGTTTCTATTCTGAGGTTTTTGTCTACTACAACCCACTGGAAAAAAACCTCCCCAAACTTTTCAAATCTGGTTTATTTTGCACTTGCTATTTGAAAAAGTAGCTGTTGGGAATAATAACTGAAATAAAATTATATCAGACAAATGGTTGTTTCCAACCAATGTGCCGGAGGAAATAATCAATAGCTCTAGTGTTGGAAAATCAAATATGTTGACATTAATATTACTATGTTTTCCTCTTCCCACTAACATTTTAGATTGTGCCTCTAACGCATTTATTGTTCAAGGTTAGCAATCTTATTTCAGATATATGTTAGTATTTCAGCATTTGTATTTTATAAGCAGCTAATTGTTGTGTCTTGCATATGGTATATAATTTCATTTAGTATTTATGTTTGTTTGCATATGCATTTTTTCTTCTCAGCAATAGGAGGTCAGTGTATATTAAAATATATTAATCTGTTTCTATTTACATGTGTATATTTTTTTTGCTCACTAATAGGCTGTCACTGCATTTTTATATATTTATAAATTTTATGCTGATGTTTATTATTAGTTAAAATGCACACATTTTATTTTCTAAGTGAAATTTATTTTTATGCATTTGCTACATGAAAAATTTATTCATGAAACAAATAACCCAAAAGTGCTCACAAATATGCTACTGAAATACTTACATACTAGCCCAGGGCCATTGGCAACACTGGTCCCCACTATGAGATCCTTGCTTATCACGACTTGGCTATACTGCTGTCATACAGCTTAGCATTTTCTTTACTCATGGCAATATTGACATATATCCTTCTGACTATGCTTGGTGCAGGCCATGTCTGTGATATGTTTCTTACTGGAAAAGATTCATAAGCTCAGATATTTTTGATCCAGTGGTGACAGACTTTCAATTTAAATGAAAAATGTGTTTTATATTTCAAGCACTGACAATCTGGTTATAAAATAAAAACTTCTTGTGCTCTTTCACCCCTTCCCAGGGTCCCCCATGCCCCAGGTCTGTTTCTTTGTGGTAACCTTGCTCCACAGTTGCCCCACAACCGGAGTCAGGGACCCTTCCTGCAGTGGTGTTGACACCTGGGCAAAAGGAGAACAGACTTGAGACTAGCACGCCGACCATTTCTGTTTCTATTAATAATTCCTCTGGCTGTTTTTAGTACTTCTGGTAGTTCTCCATATAACACTGAACAAAAGGCTTCTATATATTATTTCCATGATTTTCTGATTTTTAGACAGCTGTTTTTTTGCTACCCCCTTGTGAAAGATGAGGAATATCACACTCTTAACACCAATCTGTCTTTCTCCATTTTTGCTTTTACTGATTATTATCTTTAGATCTTCCAATGGTTACCTCTACTACTTCAAACAATAACTTAATCATCTGTTTCTTGATATATCAAATGTAAACAATGTCTGTTGGTTCCTTATTATGTAAGATGAGATTTGTGGTTTTCTTTTCCCAGCTTCTATCAGCTAGGCCACTGCTTTCACATTATGGACTTACAACATTTCAGTTTCATGGGGTTGAATTTAGGGATAGGTTTTTATTTTACTTGTTTTCAACTGGACTTCTTATTTCAGCATTGGGAATTTTCCTTTTGTTGTTATTTCCTAAAAATTATTTTCTGTCTTTCGTTTTTCCTGGTTTTTCTTTTGGAACTTTGGTATGTTGAAGTGAAGTTTTTCACTCTTTTGTCATGCTCTGTGTTTTGGGAGTTGGCCTCACTATTATCTTCTATTTCTTCCACTGTATTTTCTTTCATACTGAGAATAATGATTTCATTTCAAGTCCTCTCTGATGTTTATTTTTATAGCATCCTGTTCTAATTTATGGCTGGTTTATTTTTTTACAAACCTTTCTGAATTTGCTTGTTCTATTTAAAGTCTATCTTGTATTTCTTAAATCATCTTTATATCCTCTGGGATAATTTTTTCAGCTAGTTTATCTTTGTGCTTTTCTACATCTGGAGGCCCTAGCTTGACAATATTGATATCTTCAGTCCCAGGTAGAAGTAGTGGCATGGGCTTTCTCTGGCATTGTGTGGGTGTGCTTGCCCCCTAAGGCTTGTTTTTTTTTTTTTTTTTTTTTTTTAAAGGGTGACTAAATGCAGTGTCTGTGGGTCAGGCATGTCTGCCTGAACCCTCCCTAATGGCTTGTTCAGCTTCTTCAGAGAGCTGCTCTCAGCCCCACCTCACTCCCAGGGCCCATGCCAGGCATGGTAGCATCTGGGAGACAGATGGTCTGCACAGACTTTTAATTGTTCTGTGCAGTGTTCCACAAGTTCTTGGTGAAGAGTGCTCTAAGACAAGCCACCCTGAGGTTCTTTGGGGAAGACAGTGGCTCCCACTTCAGTTAAGCTTCCTGCTGAGCCTTCCTCTGCTCAGGTTACACTTCAGCATGATCCTGTTTATTACCATATTTCAGAAACTCAGCAGTGTCTCCTTACTGATGACCATTGACCTTTTGTTCACAATGCACTTTGATTTATTTTCCTTTTGGGCAATGTTCCTGTTATCTCATTGTGACTCTCTTAGAGAAGCTGTGGGTAAGGGTGGGTGGGGGTAAGGGTGTGTGCTCAGGATATCCTCAGAAGTCCTCTGTGATGTAGATACACTGTCTGACCATCTCAAGATGAAGTTTTTGGGAATACTGGCTTTTCTGATTTAGTCCTTCTTCCTTCAGAGGGGAGCAGCATCAAAGCCCAGATGTACTGGTAGGAATATGTTTAAAATGAGAAATGTACCCTTTTGTTAGGGAAAATTGAACATACATAAAACTCAAAGAAGAGTATGATGTGCCAGGCACTCTGGTGCATGCCTGTAATCCCAGCAATTCAGGAGGATCTTAGGTTCAAGGCCAGATCCAGCAGTTTAGGCTGCAAGTAACTTAGTGAGACCCTGTCTCAAAAAATCAAAAGGACTGATGATATGATTTTGGGGATGTTTCTAGTGGTAAAGTACCTCTGGGTTCAATCCCAGAATCATCCCAGCACACACACACACACACAAAGAGAGATAGAGAGAGAGAGACAAAGAAAAAATAGTATGATGAACATCCATGCTTCCATGCAGTGGCAATGGTTAGTTACCTACCTTCAACAAAAACCTGATGAGCAATCTCAGTTCCTTTCCAACTTTACTCAATATGGTCCCCTCATGGAATTACTTTGCAGAAAATCCTAAACATAACATCGAAATGAAAACTAGCAGTATGGGAATAAATTTTCTTTTTATTTTCTTTTTTGGTACTAGGGTTTGAACTCAGAGGTGCTTAAAAACACTGAGACATACCTCCAGTCTTTTCCTCTTTCTTTTTTTAAAGTGAATACTTTTTTTCTTTTTTTTTAAATTTTATTCAGAAATTTATTTGTTGAATAATCAAACAAGCTTCTAATGAAATAATATAAATAAATTCTGAAAATTTTTTCTTTCCTCTTTCCCCTCTCTCCCTCCCTTTCTCCTTTCCTTTCCTCCTTCTTTCTTTCCATCCTTTCTTCCTTTCATTTATTTATTTAATTTTGAGACAGGGTCCTGTGAAGTTTCACTAAGTTGCTGAGGCTGGCTTTGAACTTGTGATCCTCCTGCCTCAGCATCCGGAGTTGCTGGGATTACAGGTGCGTGCCATCATGCCTGGCTGGGAATAGGTTTTCAAGCCAGACTATGAGGCTGCTTTTGTCCTTCCTTTGTCCTGTTCCTGGATTCACTGGGCTCCTGATGTCTGAGCTGCTCTCCTGTCCTGGGTAGACATGAAACAATAACATGGATGGCTGAGAATTTTTTTTTCTGGTTAAGTTATTCAATTAATACTCATAAATACCAAGAAATGGTTAAGTAGGATGTACTAGTTTTGAAAAGATACACAAATCTGCTTCTCATGCTCTGGCAGCAGAACATTATTTGGTTCTCATACTTGGGCTTCCGTGGGATGAGGGATGGGAAAGAGGCAGGAATACCAAGCCTGGTGCAAGCTGCAGGCTCCTGAAGCAAGTATGTTAGGGATCCCTATGGAAAACCAAATGTGACTGCTAGAAAATGTTTCTGAAGGCAACTGGCATCCCTATACCCTTCTCTGATCTGGAAAAAAATTTCTATCTAAAATTAAAAAGAGATACCACTGACATGTCTCGTATCACATGTGTCTCAGTGTTATCATATTTTCTGAGAGCTTCAAGTCTCATGTCTATATTAATTATTCCCACAGAGCTCTCTTTTCAGCCCATATTTGTTCTTCAAATTGCAGACTTTTATCTACCTATTGGAAGCACCTAGAAAGGTACCTAGTACATGATAGGTACTCAGACAATGATCTTGATAGATTAGTGGCCATCTCCATACTGATATTATTAGAGAATTGAAAGTGCTTTTCAGCTCCAAAGCCATCTTTTGGATTCACAGGTTGCTAGCAGCACCATTGTGCTTGTCGGCTGAGCAGATGCTAACTGTGGACCACTCCCTGTCCTTTATTCACCCCATCCCATCTTTTGCCAGGGCCTGTGTTCACGTCTTTTGCCTTTATTCTCATGGGTTTTAATGTTCACATGTGTTACCTTAGTTCTCCTTCTCAGACTAAAGTAGGAGTCTCCTTCTTGACAGTTTTTCCTCCTGCATTCTTTCCTGGGAACAAGCATCTCAAAAATCCGCATTGAACTTCACTCCCCTTTCACACCTCTAACCAACACCTTTAGAGATTTGCAAACATCTTTGATGGCTGTCCACCTGGTCTGCCATTCCAGACTTCAGACCATTTATTTCAACATAACCATGTTTGTTTTTTCATTGTTGCCTACCATTCTTACTGAAATATGGACTATAGGGCAGAATCGTCTTCTACCATGGCACTGATGTGTCTGTCCAGAATACCTAACACAGTGTTTGAGGTGGAGGAGGCATTGGACACAAATATATTGTGTAAATGAATATTCTTTATTTCTTTCTGAAATTTTATACTGAGTCATTAGTAATTATTTACAATTTTCTCAATTACAAGATGGTATTTTCTACTCCCTCATTGTGGCTTCTACTCTTCTCTTTCCTTGAATAGTCCCATCTTCCTGTGGCCTCCCATTCAAGACTCATCTCCAATCCATATCTAGCATCCTAACTTTCCTGAATCCACCCTCTGGACAGGGTGGTCCCTGGACTTCATTTAGAGGTTCTCAGAGCATTTACTGCATTCTTTCTGTGTTATAGGTATTTAGGTATTATCTTGGATTTCTATTAGAAATTGCAAACTCCTGGAGAGTAGGAAGTGTGCTTTTCATATTTTGGAAGCAGGATTCCTACATTTTTGTATCTTCCACAATTGTGGTACCCACTGAGGATGCTTGAATCACTCATTCTTGGTGTTTTCTGGTAAATGAGAAGTTGAGATCTATAAATATTTCACCCTTTTCTTCTACACTTACTCTCCAAATCCCAGATATGTTCTTTATAATGTCAATCATTGGTTGGTCATCAAGTTTCCTTCTGTTTTCTGTACATGATATATTTATGATGTGGTGAAACTCATCACTAGTATTGGGATTTGCTGACCCAATACGATGTGTTTTTTGACTCAAACTGCTATAATTGACCCTGGGATTTCTGTTCACTCATTATTAATCTGGATAGATGTGCTATACTGAAACCCAGCTCAAGCTCTGAGAAAAGCACTGTATGGAGCAGTTTCTGAATTGCATGTGTTTAATTTGAAATTGGATTAGTTTCTCTAACGTGTAAAACATGGAAATTAAGGAGTCAGCTCTGCCACTTGCTGGTATGTTACCTTGGTCAAATTACTTAACCTCTCTCTGGCTCAGCTTCCTCACCTATGAAGTAGGGATAATGAAACCTAATTTACAGGTTTCTTGGGAGGATTAGATGACTTAATGTAAATAAATTAATTAGAATGGTGTCTGGCACACTTGAGGTAAGTGAACAATAAAGTACTTACTGTATGATTCTAATGTTTTATTGCCTTATGTATATATATCTGGCCAAACATTGAGTCCTAATCAAAATATCCTTTAAAAAGAATAGTCTTAGGTCAAGTTCCCTTGAATGTGGTGTCTGGATCAAGACCTTGATGCTGGGAATTTCTTTGGGACACAAGTGAAGGAGTGGAGAGAGTAAAGAGAGATTGGAGAAAATCCCATGGATGGCTGTTTTTCTAAGTCATTGCTATAGAGATCAGGGTTTTTATTTTGTGTCATCTCCTTGGTAGTGAGCAGAATTTCTCCCCAATTGTCTCTTCCCGGGGAGGAGGTTGGGGAATTTATGCCCAGGCTCCCAGGTCCCTTGGATTGAGGGTTTCTTCTGGAAGTGTGAACTCTCCTGCATTTTTGGAGTGTGTGCATGCTTGTGTGCATATGTGTTTGGGCAAGTTGAGCATAAGGACTTGGTAGCATCAGAACAGGTCCTGGAGCAGAACAATACCCCATGTGCTTCAGTGCGCTGAGTCTACACTGCATATAGTTGCCCACTGAGGCTGTAGCTGAAGTCCCTGGAAGAGGAAACTGACATGGGACTCAAGAGACGGTAGACTGGCACTGAGAACCCCAGCTTTCATAAAAAATGTAAAAAATATTTGCTAAGCTCCATATTTTTCATGTTTATCTCCATTTTTTCCTCAATAGCATCCCTTTTATAGACTCAAACATTTAACAAATATATATTGAGCACCTACAAGATTTTAATGATGGATCCTGTGATACAGAAATGAAATACCCAGTCCTAGCCTTTCACAGAGCTTCAAAACTTTCAGATCCTGACCCAGTATTACTTAAGTGGCTTCAAAGCAATGTTTAAGGCTTGAAAGAAAAAAAAAATTTGTTTTGGTATATGGGTTTGAATCCAATGACATTTAACTACTGAGCCTTATCCCTAGTCTTTTCATTTTTTTATTTTTGAGACAGAGTCTCACTAAGTTGTTTAGGGACTCACTAAATTGCTGAGGTTGGCTTCGAACTTGGGATCCTCCTGCCTGGGCCTCCTAAACTGCTGGGATTACAGGTGGTGTTACGACACCCAGCAAGGCTGGGCATTTGACTTAGTAGGACAATTGGTGGGGACAATTGAGACCAGGAGTTCTCATTCTAGCTCCAGATCCTCATCTTTCTTACTCATTCTACACCTAGGCGTCCTCACATCTTGAATGGAAACCACACCTCCTATCTTTTCTTAGTTTTGTCCTGTGTTGGGTGGACAAAGGGAGGTTAATGCTCACATGAAGAACACATTAAATACGCTGAAAGTAGCACTGTCAACACATGCTGTTTGCAATGTGAATAAACAGAAGAAATGAGAAAATGAGTGAAATGTATTGGTATCTAAAATCCCTCTGTTGTTGGCTTTCAGATTTCAGGGGTAGGATTTAAAAGTACATGTTGATCTAAGAAACTAGGATGTCCAGTTTAGGTTCACTGTGATGCAAATCAGTCCCTTAGACCAGGCTTTCTTCAGGAAAAGAGAATAGAGAGGGAGGATTGTTTATTGAGCACCTGCTATCTGCTGGCATGAGTTAGGCACTCCACATGAGTGATTTCACAGCAAAGCTAAATGTGGATGCATCTTGTCTTTGGTTCCTCACTGCCTTAGGACACTTGGAGCCTCTGGGGGCTTCTTTTCCTCTCTCCTTTCTCCGCACTCAGGGCTCTCTTGCTGGTCTGTCGACAGTGCTCAGGGGATGCAAGATTTCTCACCTCCTTTCCATTCCCACACCTTCTGCATCTCATGCCTTAGCACCCAGACTCAGGTATTTTAAAAGCACCATCCCTGCTAAAAAAATTAATGAAAATACTGATATTATGAGGACATTCTTTCTAAATTCCAGTACCAATTCCAAGGCTAAGATTTTCAGGTACTTCAGCATTTAGTGAAAGAGAAATTTGGAGGACAAAGTGGAAATTTTGGTACTTCTCAGGTGACACCACTTGTAATACCTTTCTACAGGATCTACCCTGCTTACATCATAATGTCAGGCAACCTGTGGCATAGTTAGACTCTATGGTGAAGGCAGAAACTTCCATCATCATTATCAATTCTCATGTGTCTGACTGCAATAAGACAATGACCTTTCCAGGTGTTAAAATGGGACATTAACAAAAGTAAGAGGGGCACAGGAGTGAAAAGGTCAGCTGAGACCAACATTTTACTTATGAGTTCTGTGGATTAGTATAGATAGCCTCAATAATAGTACCACTCCCTCCTTTACTTTCTTTCTCTCTCTTCCTTTCTCCTCTCTCTCTCTCTCTCTCTCTGTCTCTGACTCTAGGAGAGTCTTTGGTAACAGGATAATAAATGATAGTTCTGACCTCAGGTATTGGCAGTACTTTGCCTGCTTTAGATTCATTCATGTAGTTTGTTATAATGTTTTGTCTTTTTAAAAGGCTGCTAAAGTGGCATAATCCATTTCATCTATTGTGATACACATTGCAAGTGTTGTAATTATCATTATTGAAGTGCTATTTACACTTATATATAACACAGGTTTCCACCTTTCTTGAAAACCATTGTGAAGAGGTTGAGGCAACTGCAAACATGCTTCCTATACTTTTAAGTTCTGGGGAAAACATTTTGCTATTAGAAAGGATCATTTTTAACACCTGGAACTACATTCAAGCTCTTTCATTTGGATTTTAACAACAGTGTCAAACTATAAAGTCGGCAGAATTTATATCCTTTTGTTTTCTAGAACTATTTCACTGGCTTAAACTTTGAGTTGAATTTCACAATTAATCATTTTTTCCCAGACAAGGGCACATTTCTTAGAACTGTGTTTTATGGTTTTATAATTTAGCATTTTCGACGAGGAACAAAACCTTAAGCAACATACCGACAGCTCTTAGGAAACCTTTTATTTGACTTTCAAATTATGAAACAGGTTCAGAATCTGAAAAGTCATAAAATCTGACACATTATTAGGTATGGAGTAGTTAACTAAAAGTGTGACGGATTGATCCAAAATGATTAGAAAAGAAACTGTAATCAGACTAGTTGAAATTTGCAGGACTCCTGTGGGTTTGTACAGAATGCTGTTAGACCTAGAGTGGGAGAATCTTTTACCATTGAAATTGATTTAAATAAACCTTAATATAAGCAGGTGCTCCACATTGTCTCTTTTTTTCTAAGCATCTTTAATTTTGTTTGGGCTTAGAAGATATCAGTGGAGAAAAATGACCAGGTAGCTGTCTTTTCATTCCTACCGAACCAGTGATGCCATCTACCTTTGCTTGTCAATCACAATTATTTCCATGGACTTTTCAGTTTGACCCATACTCACTGCTTAGTCTTGTGTTTGTATGTGTGCGTGTGTGCATTGTGTGTGCACGTGTGTGTGTGTGTGTGTGTGTGTGTGTGTACATCTTGTGGGGTGGGGGCCAGGGATTGAACCCAGGGCCTCACACATGCAAGGCAAGAGCTCTAACTAACACTGGGCTACATCATCAGCTCACCACTTGGTTATAGGAGAGGGAGAATTCAACCTTGTATGGCAATTAAGCTTGGAAAAGTAATGAAGCAGATTTTGAAAATAAAGCAGCATTTCCTAACATGTTTTCTTGAACACTTGCCTCATTATATTATCTGGAAATCAGTGATTCACAAGCAAATGTGTGTGGCAAATGCTGTAGCCAGTGCTACCCTAAGTGTGGTCTGTGAAATAATGCTAGTCCTCAAATTCTCTCCTGTCTGTTATGTGAGACATATAAAACCTGAGAATAACTATTAGAGACTTGACTAGAAACTTAACATAATAATTTTACATCAGGTAAATCTAATAATAACAAAATGGAAATGTTGTATTTTGTATGCATTTATTGTTTTTATTTCAGTTTATACTAGACTGCTTTTATCATAATTTTATATTTTACTAAAATAATGCTCCTTGATGAATTGGGAAAAAATCCAAAAGTGATCCTGCATCTCAGGTAGGGAAGTACTGATGTATTACTACTGTTCTTTAGAGATTCATAATACATAATATGTAATAAACCAAAGACTAAAAAGCTGCATAGGGAAGAGACCCTTTTAACTATGTGTATTCAATTCTTTCTAGGCCTCAGAAGACTTTTTCTCCCACTTTTCGGTTAGCTCTATTAATATTCTATGTAATTATTATGAGAATGTTTATATGGTGCTTTATATTTTAAAAAGCATAGCAACATATATCCTATTAAAAACCTACTCAAAATGAATCAGCAGGTAAATCACACATCTAACATGACACCATATTGCACATTGGAATGTATGTTTTAACTATTTGATTAGGATGTAAACAGTAAAAGCACCTTCTTATATGCTATTACAGTGTTTGAGAAAGTTGATCCATTAAGGATGAGCTAATTCCAGTTTAGATCAGAAATCATAAATAAAAGTGAGGGAAGATTTTTTTCTTTTTGGTACCAGAGATTGAACCCAGGGACGCTCAACCACTGTCACATTTCCAGCCCCTTTCTTAATTTTTTTTTTAAATTTTTGAGATAGGGTCTCACTAAGTTGCTTAGGGCCCTGTTAAAATGTTGAGGCTGGCTTTGAACCTGTCATCATCCTGCCTCACTTCCCAAGCCACTGGGATTACAGCAGTATACTGCCACACCTGGCAGGAAGAAGATTTTGATTATTCATGTCAAAAATAGAGGGGACCCTGAGTCCTATTTCTGTGCATATGCTGAGCCACTGTTAATGCGTCGACTTCTCATTGGTGTTCATGACTCTGTTCTCAGCCATTCACAATTTAGGTGATATTTGGAAAACCTCAAAGTGAACTTGGAAGATTTGGTTTACATAAACAGAAGACGGGGTCACTGATATCCTGTATTAAATGCACACAAGAATTCCCATCTTTTGGATTCCCAGTGATATAGGGGACTGTACTTTCTTCCTCAGGTGACACAGTATTTGTACACAGTCACACTGAAACTGTTACAAAGAAAACAAGAAAATATATCTAATTTCCCCATTTGTTGCACTTAGAAGTAAGGGTGCACAGGGATAGCAATGTGTGCATATATTTCCTGGGGGTCATGGGTTGGCAATTCGCCCAGAAAGATGGCCTCTCCTTGGGAAATTGTCTAGGTTCCTAGGTTTTAATGTAGCCTTTTGGTGTTGGAAACTTTAAAAATAAGCGTGTTTGGGTGCTGATGAGTGGTATCAAAGCTCCCAACAACCCTGATGATTAGACTGAAATTACTGAAAGCCTAGGAGTGAAGAGTTCTTACTCTAGATGAAAGCTTCCAGGGGCACTTTACCACTGAGATATATCTACAATGTATCCCAGTTCTTTTTGGTTTTTATTTTGAGACAGGGTTTTGCTGAATTGCTGAGAATTTCACAAAGTTGCTGAATCTGATTTCCAACTTGTGATCCCCCTGCCTCAGCCTCCCAAGTCACTGGGGTTACAGGTGTATACCACATTGGGCTCAAATCTTAACTTCTCTACTAATTAACTGTATAACATTGAATCAGTGACTTAGCTCTCAGTGGAAAAGATTGAACTAAATAATAGACATACACTGTATATACTATAGCCGTATATGTAAAAATGTTCTTCATAGGTGTAATTATTATGTACTGTATTTGGGTGTTTTAGGAATAATTGGGACACAGAAGAAAGGCAAGGGATCAGAGGACAGTAAGAGGGAGGTAGAGGGTTGTGGGGGGATATTGAAAAATTATATTGCTGAATTGTGTGCATTTAGGAATATGTGACAACTAATCCCAAAGTTATGTAAAACTATAATGCACTAACTAAAATAAATAAAAAATAAATAATAGACATAAAGTGCTTAGAATGTTTTCTGGTGTGGAATAACCAACACATGATGGTTAGCTGTTGTAATTTACTTGGATAAATGCAGTATTAAGTGAACATTGATATTGGCTTGATTAGTTTTCCCCAGATTGTGGGCAAGCTACCTAGGATGCCAAATTATTAGCACCTGGCTGGTAATCATGGCATTGGAAAGAGTTACTTCTGTATCATTCACAGTGCTAGTCTATGATGACATGCATGCTGTTAGGTTCTTGCACACAGCTGGCTAATAACCTCTAGTAAGTAGGTTATGGGCCAGAGTTGCTGGCCCGAGAGATATTCTGCCTCTTTGTGGTGACTCTGTGTGCTGATGTGTTAAAAGGTGATGATAAAAAGTTGTCCCCTTTGCTGATTTTATAAGTAGGTCTCAGAAGGCCACCTTATTTCCATGCTCACAGAAGTCCTCCTGCTATTGTCCCTACCATACACACATCTCCTATGAGATATGCATCTATCCAGACTCAAAGAATATCTGTGAATTGAGCAGTGAAGCTGAAAAATTCTGTTAGTAGCCAACACATACTTAAAAGAATGTCAGTCAGTGTGAAGATTTGCAGAAACAAAGTTACAGTTTAGAAAATGACATGAATTTTATTGAATGTAATTAAGTTTCTGCAGTTGCCTATTGAATTAAGACCTTAGGATTTATCTGAATTATCAAAGATCTGTTTTATCAGTCTGGTCAAATTTCTAAACTAATATTTTAGTTTAAAGAAAATGCCCACTTGATAAGGAATATCAGGATATTTTTGAAAAGTTTTAGTCTTTTGCCACATTCCAACTAAAGGTTGAGCCCATCAGAGCTTGTGATTGTAGAACGTTGTCTAGGAATTTGACTGAATTAGATGCTGGGAGCCCTCAGCAGTGATGGGCACCATGGTGAGATTAGAGGTGTGCATGGCATTTTTACCCATGGTTCAGTCTGTTATATAACATTATTTTAATGATCTTGTAAGCACTGTTGAATGGTTACAGTTAAGTTTGCTTTTATAAATGGAGAAAGTAGATCAACCAGCTTTTGAATCACTTTTGTTATACTTTGGGAGTTAATGTCCACAGTCGGCTTCAATTTAGCAGTGAAAAATGAGGACATCCATTTGTATATGGATGATGCTAAAACTGATTATTAAGGGTGGATATTCTTATTCTTTATTATCCCCATTTAACACAGCAGACAGATTTTGTGCATCATTCATTTCCCCTGAATTTTAAGATTAGAGTATATAAAAATAAACTTTTAATTAGCAATCTTGTGAAAAAATAGACTCATATTCAGATCTTGCATTATGTATTTTCCCCTCACTTCTAAAGCCTTTTAAAAATAATCTCCATCATTTCAACTCGGCAATGAACCTCCAGCATCACACTCAAAATTAACTTATAGTTTTCATTAAGTGCAGTCTAGACTGTGTCTTTCTCATTTCTAAAGCATAAGCAATTTGATTTGCTGCTTATCCAAAATTTTTTTCTAAAGAAAAAAAGTGGAAGTTACGTACAATTGCTTTCAAACCTCCAATGAGGTAAGTACAGTGTTCAATAACTTCATCAAAGAAGGTCTAAATTTTATGGTGCAAACGGCAGGCTTCACAGGTCAGTGAGCTTTTTCAAATGGTACACAGGCTGCCTATATCAAATTTGTACAAAAGAATTGATTTTGGTGGTTGGAATAAGGCCATTTTAGTCTTGCTGCAAGCTTTCCAGAAATAATAGGGCTATATTAGAAGATAAATTATATATAGATTACTGTTTTTAAGTATTATTCAGAATGTTAACAACTAATATAATGGGACTTCTATTGCAGTACTAAATAGCAAGTGTCAACCTGCTTTTTAAAGTTCTCTGGTAGCTCTCAGCAATCATGTGGGTTCCAGGGAAAGCTGTGCTGTCTGGCTCACAGAAACATCATGTTTTATTCTTGCTCTTTGCTTTCTTTCTTGTAGGAATGCTGTGCCTCTGTTATTGGCAGGACCTTTGATACCTGGCAAGTTGCACCACTGGGAGGTAGGAATAAGTGTGTTTGCAAAATGGAAGCTCTTGGTGTGTTTACCTGTTGTGTGAACTATTAACTGGCAGAAAGATTGGTAGGTGCACAGTGTGTCCCACTCAGCCTCCTATGATGCGTCAAGTGCCTTGTGATCTTTCATTCATGGACCACTTCTCAGAATGGGGGCTTTTCTAATTTTTCAGCCTAACCATTTCAAGAGGTCACAAAGGCTGTATGCTGCACACATAGGCAGCATGTTTATTAACCAGTCTTTTGTATCTATATGTTTTTTGGTCTTTTGTATCTATATGTTTTTTGTGATCACAAACCAAATATTTGATGTATACTGTTTCCATAAAAGTATAGAGTTATGCAGAAAAATCCTCTCCTAATTCCTTTAAGCAGACTTTGGCTTTTCCACCTCTGCATTCCTGTTGCCTTTTCAATATTGCTCTGTTTGTTCACCAGTTTGTCTCCTTAAGGAGTGCTGAAATTCCTATCATCTTTGTTTCCATTCTAGTGCCAACACAGCATCTGGCACAGAGTGAGTGGTTTGGTTTGTTAAATGACTACCATCCCACTTGGGGGCTGAAGACTATAAACTGCTGAAACCTGACAAAATATCAAATACAGAGTATTTGCTAACGTGAACACAGGATTTAGAACCAAATATATTTTCTTAGAAAAGTAAAGCAAAACTGTGTTGGGGATGCCAAGAGGGAAGACCAGGCACAGTTCTCCCACGTAAATGCCTCCCACTGCTGGTTTCCCATCTGTAAAGGTGGAAGTTGGATCTCAATGATCTTTTTAAACTTAAAAATTTGTGCTGGGTGTGTTAGTATAGACTTGCAATCTCAGGGACTCGGGAGGCTGAGGCAGGAGGATCACAAGTTCAAAGCTACCCTCAGCAACTTAGAACTTGTTTCAAAATAAAAAGGGCTCAGGATGCAGCTTAGTGTTTAGTGTCCCTGGTTCAATCCATAATACAAAATAAATAAATAAAAATTAAAAAAGCAAAGTTTGGGGCATCTTTGGCATAAAGTATTAATTGCTTTTATTTTGCTCTATTCTTTATATTTCAAAGATATTATGATCTCATTGCTTTTCAGAAAGCACAAAAGTACATGTAAAAAGGCTTTACTAACCACAAAGGTTATGAAAGAACTTAGCTACAACCAGGACACTAAAAAGAGTGCTTCCAAAACTCTGTTTTGGGGTCTTCATCCTTGAGTGAATTTTGCAAGTGGTTTATCAAATTATATATTTCCTGTTTAGCATCTGATGACTATACTTAAGAATGGAAATGAAGAAGGATAATTAATTTTAATACAATAATCATCTCAAATTACCTTCCCTTCCACTACTAAAATGACCTCTCTAGGTTTATAAAGGTTTATTTCACTTTTAAATAAAAACAATCTCTTCTTTCTCTGGGCCTGTTATGCCCAGGCAGTTGTTCAACAGTCCGCTGTCAAGGACAGCATAACCAGTCAGGTTGGTTTCAATTTAACTTCCACTCTAGTCTCAGTGGTTATTTTATCACTTAGAATAATAGCAGTTCTCAGATATTTAATGTATTTCACGAATCTGAGGTGTTCAGGGTCACTCCAGACATGGCGCTCCCTTATGAAAAACAGGGGATGTGATTCTCTCTTCCCACCAGCCACACATAAAAGGCCTCCTTCTCTTGTTCATTCTCTTATGTTTGACTTCTGGTCCTTGGTCCCCCTCCCTGTGGGAGACTGCGTTCCTCTACGAGTTCTTTGTCATGAAAACTTGAAGCTGAAAGGGACCTCAAAGGTCATCTGTACATTTCACAGATGAGAAGCTGAGGGCTGGAGAGGTCAAACAACCTGCTTGTGGTCACACAGCTAATTAGGGGAGGGCTGGACCTGAACTCTGGGTCTTTTGACCTCTGCTCCAGAGACTTTCCTATAAGCTGTGGAAAGGGACAGTGGCAGTATAGACAATAGAAACTCCATGTGGCATTTTAATATAGCAAGACTTTCTTTTCAGTTTTTTTCTATCTTATTTTACAAAGATTTTTTTTTTAATTTTCCCGGTCCTCCCATTTTCTTATATGGAAGATTAATCTGACATCTTCTGCAGAGAATTGACTGTTTTCCACAAAGCTAAGAGTGGAAAGAAAGTAGTACAAGTATTTGGGGGTTTCAAGGGTCCTTAGTGCTCCAAGCTTCCGACAGCTCAGTAAACATCCCTGTGCTGATTGTCCAGGGAGAGGAAGAGGCAGGAATAAGTTGCCTTTAGAGCACTGGGGACAATAGGAGAAGCAGTGTTGCAGTGACTGAGTGAGTGACTAGTATTCTTGGCACTATGATGGGTCTATTTTTCCAAAAAGTACAAAAAAAAAAAAAAAAAAGAAAGAAAAGAATAGAAAAAAAATCACCATCCCTAAAACTCAGACACAGCCTGGCAACCACCAACACTCATTTCTAAGGCTCTAAGCAAATGCCAAAAGGCATTGTGTGTCACATCAGAGATCCCAGGAGACAAGCCAGGCATCTCTTTATGTTGCACACAGTCCTCAGGGATTGTGCCTTTAGCCTCATGGAGGGAAGTTCTAGCCCTGCACAGTGATGCCAAAGAATATGTGCCTACTCCCAGGAGGCAGGAATTGTAAAGGATGTTGCCAGTGGGACTTGAACTTCCAAATACCAAGGTGCTGAGGACCTGGTGCAAGGAGCTTCAAGACCAGAGCAGACACACAGAGAGAGTCCGGAGTCACTCTTTCCTTTGACCTTGCCTCCTTTCCCTCCCAGCCTCTTTTCTTAACTATCCTACAAACTGCAAAACTTGCAAAAACATTTTGCAATAGCCCTCTTCTATCTCTTCAGGGGTAGGACTGTATCAATGGCTGAGCAACATTCCAATTTTGAGTTTCAGAGCAGTTAAAGATGAAAACTGCCATCTGAACTGGACCACAAAGACACCTCCCCCTCTCATCTCCTTACCCTGTATAACTCCAACCCTGCTTCTCTTCCACTCAGAGGTCCTGGTCTACAGAGTTTCTGATGCATGTTGGCTAAAGAAAGCCATTAATCTCTATTTGAGTCATTAAAGCAATTTTCTTTTGACAGAGGTAGTAGTGGTCATAAATAAAAGGTTTTTATATTTGACTTCTAGTATGGGCCTGGGGATGACACATCTCAGGATGCTAAATGGAGTATTGTGATAAGACTGAGTTGGAAAATGAGGAAGATATGAGGCTTGATTCAGGGCCAGGCAGAGATGCATGTGGAAATAGATTTGAACTGCTTTCAGAAAGTCAGCTTGTACCTAGCATTGGCCAGCCTGAGGTCGTGGGCACAGCCCTTCTCACTGCCATGGCTGCCTAAATGCTTCTGACACCAGTGCGTTTTAGGCCTCACTTCAGACCAATCAACTACAGATTTGGGGTTCTCCATGGAATTCTTTGGGTTTGATAATTTGCTGGAGCAACTCAGAGACCTCAAGAAAGTGCTATATTTACAGTTGCAGTTTTATTATAATAAAAGAATACAAATCAGAACCAGTCAAGCGAAGAGACACATAGGGTAGAATTTGGGACTGGGAAGGTCTCAAACAGGAAGCTTCCATGTTTGTAGGGACAGTTTACATTTCTGGCACAGATGTGTGGCAATAGGAAACCCAGGAAATATTACCAAACCAGGAAGCTTAGCCTTGCTCAGTACACAGAGCTCTCCCAAGGCTCCCATGGTTAAACTCAATCTCTGGCTCTTATTCCCTGCCCAGAGGTCAGGTAGATTTTACATGGCCCAAATCTCCAAGTCTAATCATAAGGTCAGTTTTCTTAGCATGGCCAGGTCCCTCCCCAAGCCTGTCCACATACTGGTCCCACCCTGCATCATCTTTTTGGTATAAAATATCATATGAGGCCTGTTGGGAACATGAGGCTCAGCTGGCTTGTAGAAGAATTGGTGGTAAACAACTCTAAGGGGTCCAGCTGGCTTGTAATTAGCAAATTGCCTGACCGCATGACTAAGCTATTCTGCCACTCATTTGTTGCAATTGGAGAAAGGTGTTTGCATTGTACCCTATTGGCTGTTGTAATGGATAAATAGAGTAGCAGCTAGTCAGGTAAAGGAAGCGGCCCAAGTAGTAAGTAGCCAAAGAAGAGAAAGCAGCCAGAGAAGAAGCAGCCAAAGAAGAAGCAGCCAAAGAAGCAGCAGTAAGAAGAGAAAAGCAAGAAAGCAAGCAGCCGTGTCCTGAAGGGAGAAAGCAGAGAAGACGCATAGAACTGGAGAGATCAGCAGAGACGTCAGTCAGATCAGCAGCGGTAGAAGATGCAGGTCCCGTGTTCCAGCTGCCGGCGTTCGCCCCCTTGTTCCCGGCTCCCCAACCCTTCCTAACTCAGCCCCTCGGAGGATGGCCCAGCGTTGGGTCATTCTACCCGTTCCTCGCTCTGGAGTGCAGCGGGGAGCGACTCCTCGCCCCATCCCCTTCCTAACTCGTCCCCTCGGAGGACGGCTTGCTAAGGTCGTTCTGCCCGCTTCTCGCACAGAAACGCTGCGGGGAGCGACTCCTCTTCCCCCGTCCCCAGCCCTGTCCTGCCGGCGCCCGGTTCCCAGTGTCCTGCTGGCCCCCCGGGGAACGGCTAAGGTCCCCCGAGGCCGTTCCGCCGCTCCCCGCTCCAGAACCCAGAGGGGAGCGACAGAGGCCTACCTATGCCATCGGTTCCAGCTGGGGCCTGTTTGAGTCCCACAGGAAGGCACTCAGGATACACCTGGTTGGACCCCTGTCTGAAGCAGCCCTGCTCAGGACCAACCAGGGGAGGTTTCCCACCTGGGGCATCCCCTCCTACCAGACACCCCATGTTCCTGCTGGGCCTTTTTGAGTCCCACAGAAAGGCACTCAGGATACCCCTGGTAGGACCCCCTTCCAGAGCAGCCCTGCTCAGGACCAACCAGGGGGGGTTCCTCACCTAGAGCATCCCCACCTACCAATGCCCCATTTTCCTTTTGGGGCCTATTTGAGTCCTGCTGAAAGGTAGGTCTCCATTTTGGTAGGTTCAGATTTGCAACCTTGAGCCTGGAACCAAAAGGTAGAGAAACACCAGGACCTAGGCAGAAACAGCATCTGGAAGAAGGTGATCATCAAAGAGTTGGTGACTCATTGGACCATTTGACTTGCAAGGAAAAACCACCTGGAGAACTGCCTGCTTTCCCCTCAGGAAATCTCAATTCAGAGGTCCACATGAAGCTCTTCAAAATGAAGAATCAAACAAGGAGAGGTTCACCTCAAACCCAAAACTCCCCCCAGAAGGATGCCTTGTATAGGGGTCATGATGAAAACCTTGCAAATATTATCAATGATCTGATTACTAAAAAGAACAATGAACTAAAAGAAGATATAATGAAGGGACTAAGTGAGAAGACTGAAGAGATGAAAAACTTTAGTATCAAAGAAATAGACATACTCAAAAAGGAAGTAACAGAGCTAAAATCTGCAGAAAATGATATGAGAGGAACCATGAAAAAATTTAATAGTAGACTAACTTCTATGGAAAACAGAACCTCATCTCTTGAAGAAAGAATTTCTGTCAGTGAGGACAGGCTGAGCAAGCTAGAGCACACGGATGACAAAAAAGAAAAAAAAAACTCACAGAACACGAACAGAATTTTAAAAATGTCTGGGATGAAATGAGAAGAAACAATTTAAGAGTAATTGGCATACAGGAATAAATTGAAACACAAAAAATGGCATAAGGAATATTTTCAAGGAAACTGCTAAAGAAAATTTTGCCCATATAAAAATAGAGTCAGATATGCTCATCCAGGAAGCTTATAGGACACCCAATAGGCCTAATCAAATGAGAAGCTCACCAAGACACATCATATTCAAAACATACAACAGGGAAATCAAGGAAAGAATATTGAAAGCAGCAAGGGAGAAACACCAAATTACATTCAGAGGAAAAACCAATCAGAATCACATCTGACTTTTCATTTCAGACTCTGGAAGAGAGAAGATCTTGGAAGGAGATCTTTCAATGCGTGAATGAACACAACATGCAGTCAAGAATACTATACCCAGCAAAACTCAGCTTCAAATTTGAGGGGGAAATAAGAACTTTTCATGATAAGAACAAACTTGTAGCATTCGTGAACAGAAAGCCAGCATTACAAAGAATTCTGAAAGATAAACTCCAGATATAAGTATAAGCTAATATTTCTCAAAACCCACAATCAGAGGAAATTCAATAAAGGTACAGGTTATCAACAGACAACTAAGACAGCACAGAATTTAGTAATAAAATGCAATGAATATGAATCACAACCACATAAAAATTCTAACACTAAAACTGAATGGTCTCAATGAACCAATCAAAAGACACAGACTAGGAGATTGGATCAAAAAACAAAATCCAACAATATGCTGCTTACAGGAAACCCACTTTACAGTCAGTGACACCCACAGATTAAGGGTGAAAAGATAGAAAAAAATCTACCAGGCATATGGCCCAAGAAAGCAATCTGGAGTTGCAATTCTTATATCTGACAAAGTGGATTTCAAACATATATTAATCAAAAGAGACAAAGAAGGCCACCAGATCCTAGTAAAGGGAACAATACAACAGGAGGAAACAACCATAGTAAATATATACTCTCCAAATACCAACTATGTGGAAAAATTACTCAAAGATATAAAACCACTTGTGGACCTCAACCCAATAATACTGGAAGACATTAACACTCCATTATCACCAATAGACAGATCATCAAAGCAAAGAAACAACAAAGAGATCTCTAGGCTAAACAACACCATAAATCAAATAGACTGAACAGACATCTACAAAATATTCCACCCCAAATTGGCAGAGTATACCTTCTTCTCAGCAGCACATGGACCTTTCTCCAAAATAGAACATATACTAGTTCACAAAGGAAATCTCAGCAAATATAAAAAAATAGATATTATTCCATGTATCCTATAAGACCATGATGCCATGACCCTAATAATTAACAGCAAAAACCATGGCACAAAACACACATATATGTGGAGATTGAATAGCATCCTATTAAATGAAGAATGGATCTAAGAAGACATGAGAACAGTAATTAAGGAATTCTTGGAAGGGAATGAGAATGAGAACACAACATATCGAAACCTCTGGGACAGCATGAAAGCTTTCTTAAGGGGAAAATTTATTGCACTGAGTGTCCACATTAATCAGAATCAGGAGAGATCCCTAATAAATAAGCTTATGTTCCAACTCAAATCTCTACAAAAGGAAGAGCAGTCTAATCCCAAAGCTAGCGGAAGACAGGAAATAATTAAGATCAAAGTTGAAATCAATGAAATTGAGAAGAAAAAACAGTAAAAAGAATTGACAAAATAAAGAGCTGGTTTTTAAAAAATAAATATTAAAATTGACAGACCCCTAACTAATCTAACTAAAAGAAGGAGAGAGCCAAAGCAAATCAACAAAATTACCAACAAAAAGGGGGTGATCACCACTGACCCCTTGAAATCAAACAGATTATTAGAGCATATTTTGAAAAACTATACTCCTCTAAATCAGATAATCTGGATGACACGGACAAATTTCCAGACACATACAACATTCCCAAATTGACATAGGATGACATTGAAATCCTAAACAGCCCAATAACAGGCACTGAAATCCATATAGCAATTAAAAGTCTTCCAAAGAAAAAAGCCCAGGACCTGATGGATTCTCTGCAGAGTTTTACCACACCTTTGAAGAAGAGCTAACATCTCTCCTCATGAAGATATTCCAAGAAATTGAAAAAGAGGGAACTTTCCCAAACACTTTTTATGAAGCAACCATAACTCTGACACCAAAACCCAACAAAGACACATCACAAAAGAAAACTACAAAACAATATCCCTCATGAATATTGATGCAAAAATCCTTAATAAGGTTCTTGCAAACCACATTAAAAAACACATCAAGAAAATAATTCATCATGATCAAGTGGGGTTCATTCCTGTTATGCAAGGCTGGTTCAACATATGCAATTCAATACATGTAATTTATCACTTAAACAAAATTAAGGGCAAAAACCATATGATCATCTCAATAGATGCACAAAAGGACTTCGATAAAATCCAGCACCCATTTATGCTCAAAACTCTAGAGAAAATAGGGATTAAAGGAACTTAACTTTGTAAAGTTAAGTTCCTTTAACTTTATGCCAAACGCTCAGCTAGTATAATACTAAATGGAGAAAGGTTGAAAGCATTTCTGATGAACTCAGGAACAAGACAAGGCTGCCCACTTTCACCACTTTTATTCGATATAGTCCTCAAGACCCTGGCTGGAGCAATCAGACAGGAGGAAGAAATCAAAGGGATAAGAATAGGAAGAGAGGAAGTCAAACTATCCTTTTTTGCTGATGACATGATCTATGTCTGGAAGATCCAAAAAACTCCACCAGAAAACTGATAGAGCTTATAAACAGATTTGACAAAGTAGCAGGCTACAAGATCAACACCATAAATCAATAACTTTCCTATATGCCAACAATAATAGGGAAGAAGAAGAAATTAGGAAATAGGTCCCATTCACAATGTCCTCTAAAAGTATAAAATACTTGGGAATTAATCTAACAAGAGAAGTAAAAGACCTCTACAGTGAAAATTATCGAACACTGAAAACAGAAATTGCAGAAGACCTGAGAAGATGTAAAAGTGTTCCATGCTCTTGGTTAGGCATAATTAACATAATTAAAATGGCCATTCTGCCAAAAGCACTGTACAGATTCAATGCAATCCCCATCAAGATTCCAATGTCATTCTTTGTAGATATAGAAAAAGCAATTCTGAAATTCATTTGGAACAATAAGAAACGCAGAATAGCCAAAACATTACTAAGCAAGAAAGATGAAACAGGTGGTTTTGCAATACCAGATCTAAAACTATACTATTGTGCTGTAGTATTCAAAACAGCATAGTATTATTATCAAAATAGGAGTGAAGACCAATGGAATAGAAGACTCTGAGACAAAGCCCCAAATCTTTGAACATCTGATCTTTGACAAAAGGGGTCAAAATATAACATGAAGGAGAGACTGTCTATTCAGCAAATGGTGCTGGACAAACTGGACAGCTACTTGCAGAAAATTGAAATTAGATCCTTTTCTCTCACTGTGCACAAAAATCAATAAATCAATTCTAAATGGATCAAGGAATTAGGAACTAATCCAGCTACCATACATCTGTTAGAAGAAAAATTAGGACCAATACTCCAGCATATGGGAGTTGGTAATGACTTCCTAAACAAAGATCCTAAAGTGAAAGAATTACAGTTTAAAATTAATGAGTGAGATACCATTAAACTAAAAGTTTCTGTACAGCCAAGGAAATAGTCAAAACACTCAAGAGACAACCTACAGAATGGGAGAGAATCATGGCCTGTGATCCCTCTGACAGGGGACTAATATCCAAAATTTATGTAGAACTCAAAAAACTCAATAACAAAAGCACAAACAATCCGATCAATAAATGGGCCAGAGAGCTAAACAGAAACTTCTCAACAGAGGACATTGAACAAGCCAATGACTACATGAGAAAGTGTTCTAAATCACTAGCAATCAGAGAAATGCAAATCAAAACTATCTGAAGATTTCACCTCACTCTAGTCAGACTGGCAAAGATGAAGAAGACAAATAATAACAAATGCTGGAGGGGTTGTGGGGAGATAGGAACACTAGCACACTGTTGGTGGAATTGCAGACTGGCCCAGCCACTCTGGAAAGCAACGTGGAGACTCCCCCTAAAATTAGGGTTGGATCCACCACATGACCCAGCTATCCCTCTTCTGGGTATTTTCCCAGAGGAATTAAAATCAGCACATTGCAGTGACACAGCAATATCCCATGTTCATAGCAGCTCAATTTACAATAGCTAAATTATGGAACCAAACCAGATGCCCCTCACTGGATGAATGGATCCCAAAGCTGTGGTATATATACACAATGGAATTCCATTCAGCTATTAGAAACAATGATATTGCATTTATTGAAGGTAAATAGATGGCATTGGAATAAATCATGCTGAGCAAAGTTAGTCAAACACAGAGAGGCAAGGGCTGAATGGTATCCCTTATTTGTGGAGGCTGGACCTAAACCCAGGCTCATGAGTACATTAGACAAACTCATGTTTTAGATCCATAGAACAAAAATGCAAAATGTTAATATTTATGTGATACAGTTGCAATATACTTCATAAGATATTTGAACAAGCTATGCTGCATACCTGTACAAAAACGTAAATGTTTAATCCCATTGTCAAATATTTTGAAAAATAACAAGGGATGATAGGAAGGGAGGAGAAGGTGAAATGTTGGAACTAAGACAAAGCACGGTACCTTCAAAGCAGTTATAAGTGTCACTGTATATACTGTAGCTATATATATATATATCTATATATCTATCTATCTATATATATATATATAAATGTTCTTAATAGGTAAGAATTATGTCACTGTATTTGGGTTTTTTAGGAACAATATAGGACCCAGAAGAAAGGCAAGGGATCAGGGGATGGGAGGAGGGAGGTAGAGGGATGGGGGGTATTGAACAAATTGTGTAATTGCTGAATTGTATGTATTTAGGAATATGTGATAACTAACCCCAACATTGTATAAAATTATAATGCACTAATAAAAATAAATTAAAAGAAAACCACAGTTTGAGTTTGATTGAATTTCAGGGAATGTTTTGCTTACAAAATATTAAATTTAAATATCTCTAATGCCCAGCTCATCTATCTAGCTTTTAATTATACATGTAAATATGTTTCTATAAAATAAATAATTAACTACATGACAAATAAAAATCCTGCTCGAGATAAAAAAAAAATATCATGTGAGGTGTGAGAGACCCTGTGAACAACAAAGACACCATTATCACTGGGCAATTCCAAGAGTTTGGAGGCTACCTTTGAGAAGCTGGGACAGGCTGGATCTGCATGAATACAGCTGCTCTTCACCAAGAATTTGGCAATATGGGTGATGTGCAAGCCCTGTGTGTGTGAAGTCAGGCTGTGAAAGGGTGTGGCACAGGAGGGAAACCATGGTGAGACCCGAAGGCTGTCAGAGGACTTGGCAATCTGCCAGCATCTGGACCTGCATGTGTTGAACTGTGCTTCGCCTGGAGCCCAGGTAAGAGCAGTCACCTGAGTAGAACTCAGCTTTGACACTCAAGCAAATTACTGATGGCTCTGAATCCATAGTCTAAGTTTTTATTCTCAATTAACAGAAAACAGCAATGTGTTAAGGTGTCAGAATAATAAATGCTGCTGAAATAAATTGATAATCATTTAGAGTTGTATGTGAGAGAGAGGGGGAGAGGGAGATGAGAGGAGGGAGAGAAAGAGAGAGTTTGAGCTGGGAAAATCGTCAGGTTACCTTCAAATAATTAGAATTTGCATTTTAATATTCTCAGAGGTCTGCGTTTTCTCACCAAGACACACTGACTTAGAGGACAGTCAGTAATCTTGTTCTGCTCTTCCATAAAAGCTGAAAACAGGCAGTTTATCTCTGAGGCTAATGCCCAGCAAGAAGCTAAGCTGATTTGTGTTTTCTTAAATTCTCCAGATAATAGGGACTGGCTAGCTTATAGGACTTCAAAGGGCTTCTCCTCATGAAAAGTGAGTGCAAGGAGTGAAGTTGTTACCAGAGTAGGAAAAGACCAAGTGGGTGTTTCTTTCAGATCAGCTGGAGCCAAGACAGGAGGTGGATGAGTGGCATGGAGGATAATGGGGTGAAAGTAGAGAGAGATTAATTCTGGGCATTTTTCATTCCTCGGTTACATCTCAGGACTTTGAATTGGGGAGACTAGAATACTAGAATACTAGTCCTTTACTATGAGAAAACTGCTTTCAAACCATCTTCAGGGTGAGTTAGCGCAAGGAATGTCATGCATGGATTCAGATGAGCTGGGTTTGAAGGAGACTTACTTACTAGCTGTGTTGTCCTTGGTGAGTCCACTAAATTTTTCACCTCTGTTTTCTCATCTGTGAAGTGGGAATAAAAATGTCTATTTTAAAGGATTATTATAATAATTTATGAAAAGATGCTTATGAAAATGTCTGATGCACTCTTTTTCACATGATGGGTGTTCAGTGGGCATGTCCTTCCACAGCCTTGAATGCTTCTTCTCACCACAGTGTTACATGATCTAAAACCTTTTGCTACTCAAAGCCTTTTTTGAGCAGCCACATTGATCCAGAATTCTGCATTGTCTAAAAGTCTTATTCACCCTGCAAATCCAAATTCTGCTTAATTGCTTCCTTCCTACCATTGCTCTGGGTAAGTTCTGTGTAACTCAGTTTGAAGTTTAACCCTATTTGCCCCTTGTCAAGGGGACTGTGCTTGGGGGTAAGCTGTTTCTGAAGAACTGTGCAATTTGGGAAAATTAAGTTTCAGGCCAGCCATGTGGCTCTGACAGCTTATACTGCTCAGTACTTAGCAATAATGGAGAAAACGCCAGTAAAAATGACAAAACGACAGAGCCCTGACCCACCAGGTAATTGTATATTGAGTATGTCTTGGCTCAAACTAGGGATGATTTTGCTTAAATGAACTAAGGGCAAAACTGCTTGTTGTAAGTCATATAAAACAAGATCAGTGCCCTGGGTAATTAAAGATGCAAACTAGCAGCACAAGATTTTTGAAAATGAAAGGTGAATATTTCTGGCTTTAAAGATGTGGGGAAAGGGTATAAGGGCAGTCTATTTCCTATTTAATGAGTTGATTTCAGGTATGTATACGGACACCAAAAAAAGACAGGCAGTTGTTCAAACCCATCTCTATTTTTCCCCCTATATTAGAAGAGAGATTAGAGATGTTGGTTGTCCAGAGCCCATAACTGCTCTTATCACCTTGCAGATGCACAGAGAGGGGCAAAGAAAGGATAGAGTTTGAAGGAGATAAGTACAAAGCCACAGAGTGAATTTGTGCAGGAATGAGGATTAAAGCCGTTAAGTGCTTTAGTCGCTTGATCCTGCTCATCTTTGTTCTCTAATGTGAAAAATTCATGGGCTTTAGGAAGAGACTGCTGTAGATTCTTATAAGAAACCAGAACTGGCCGTCATGGTGTAATCCCACATGTTTGCACCCTATCTCTTCAGTAATCAGAAGAGTCGGCTGGGGAAGGCAGGCAGAGAGATTAGCTCTCCATTTCCTAGCACATTGTGTTTTTGTGTTGCAGCGTCTTTAATTACTGAAAAGTAATTCACTGAATAGCACCCTGGTGACTTGAAAGAGTTAATGCAGTTTCCAGAAGTATCTAACCTCCTCCTAGGGAGTAGCTTAAGTACAGAGAAAATCTGGCTCAATAAATACTAAACAACAAGAATCTACTGATAAGGGTCAAATTCCACAAAACAAAATTGAACCAATGGCCCATTTAATCCAGTACCTTCTCAATAAATCCTTTTTCACCATAAAGCACTATTTACCTGGTATTTTCCCTGAATTGATGGCCATTCTTTTTCGATCCTTTGAGGTCAGGTCAATATCCATTTATATCCTACTCATTTCTTCCACCATCCATCTGAACATTCATCCGTCCATCTGTCTTATTGAGCACCTACTGTGCAAGGTTCTGTGATAAATAAGACAGTCTTTTTTTTTTGTAATGCACTTACTGGAAGAAGGAGATGGGATGAGATGGAAATACATAACTTGCTCTGAGAGGCCTGGAGAGAATCTCCTTCAGAAGCACTCATGAAACATGTTCCCCCAGACTGGGTAAGCTGCTCCCTTCCTGCGCTCCCACCTGGCCTGCAGTTCCCTAATCACATTGTATTGTAATTTTCTTTTTATTATCTATCTCCCCCTCCATGCTAAGGACTCCTTGAGGGCAAGGTCTCTATTTCATTCATCTTTGTGTTCTCAGTGACTAGACCAGCCACAGGCACTGAGGAGCTAATGGTAAATGTTCGTGGATGGATGAATGGATGGGGATACATTATTTTGACTGTGAACTTAACTGTACAAGACATAGTTTTGATTTATGCATGTAACTCCATGTTGCCTGGATATTTTTAAGAGGTAATGGCTGGGGATGGGCATAGAATCTCAAGCTCTCCTGTTTATGACTCAGGCAAAAACAGGAAATTTGTGTGTATGGTATACAACTGCTTTCAGAATGAGAAATATAAGGTCATAGATGTGCTATATATATCAGCATCCTAGATTCCCTCCTTAACCTTACAAACTGTATTAAATCCATCCCTATACCATATTGATTTTACTACCTTCATGGAGTTGAAATCTGTGTACTTTCTCCATTCTCACAATTACTACTTTAGTACAAATTACCATCACTCTTCACTTAGTTTACAACAACTATTCCAGTCTTGCTAAATTCCAGTCTTGCTCTTTCTTCTACCTAATCTATTCTTCATATTGAAGACAGGGTATCTCTTTAAAGTGCATCTGGTTATGCCTTCCTCTTGCTTGGGAGTATTTGATGGCTCCTAATTGCACACAGGATTATTACTACATTAGCACAATTTACAGAGTCTGTCATGTTCACATCTCTCAGTCCGTCTCCTGATGATTCTCTGGGAATTCTCTTCCCTGATACCCAGAATGTACCATACTCTGTCTTGCCTCCCAAACTCTTAATCTTTGGTGGGAACATCCTGTTCCAGCCTCCCTCCCCTGCCTCTATATACTCAACTAAGTTCCACCAGATCAAACATCTCTTCATTCAAATTTCCTTCCTGCAATATCTACTGCTTCCTCCTCACTCCCAAAACATACTTGGTCAGTTCTTCATTGTCCCATAACATTCTTTGTCTTTTCACACCAAACTATAGATGCTTCTTTTCTTGTGCATCTTTCTTGATGTTTCATGGCAAATTCCAAATCTTGCTTACTTAACAGTGTATACAAGACACTTAATCATTAAGATAAATAAATGATTATAAAAGTTAGATAAAAGTTCAACAAAGGTTGAGTTCAGTTTCAATTTCCCCCATACTGTATCTATCATAAGTGGACCCATTTCATGTGAATTCTTGGTTAACTTTAATTGCTGGACAAACTGGAAACAGAAAGGCAGAACATTCCAAATGGTTTGGGTGAGTTAAGTCCTTGTTTCTGAAGACAGTATACTAAAATTTAGAAAATCAGGATGACAAACTCTTCTGATATGCCTGGACTGTCCTGGTTTTTGTACATAAAATCCTACTTCACAGGAAATCCCTCCGTCTTGGTTTTAGCTCAGAGAGTCTCACATACTGGGAACTCCTACATTTCTGGGCTAACTGGACAGGCTGAAATCGGTGTTTACCCTTTGAGTCTCCTGACTGAAGGTTGCCTTCTTGGTGCTTCCACTCAACTTAGTCACAGAACCTCTGGTGCCTATAGAGGATGCAGCCAAATGAGAAAAAGATGGGAGTGTGAACTGCGTCTCTCTGAGATCAGACTATAAGAAGAGGAAGTAGAAGACTTTGCTATCCCCTCCTCACAGTAGATCTAAAACTCAAAACCATGATAGGGCATCTGCAAGTCTCTCTTTCATGGCACTTGTGAGGGTGGCAGGAGTCCTAAATGGGAAGTTGGAAAACCTTGGAGAAGCTAGTTAAAATTCCCCAAAGCTGGTTGACCTTGGGCCAGCAGTTGAACCTCTTTTAGTCTCTTCATCTGTAAAATGAGATGGTGCTTTCCCATGTGTCCCAGGATTGTTGGAAGTTTAAAATGAAGTGCATGAGAGAGTAATCTGAAAGCCACAGTACTCTGCAAATGTAAGGGACCATTATTATCCCACAGCAATGTTATATGAACACAGGCTGAGGTTTTTCAACCAAAAGTTATAGTCAATATGGTTCTAGAAGTGTCTGCTCTCAAGCACATAAAAAGGATTGCAGAAATATGAAGCAAACCTACAAGCCCATGATACACAGCTGCGACCATCAGAGGCTCCCAGCTGTGGCACAGTGCTAGGTGGCCATAAAAAGCAGTGTCTTTTAAAGATATAACCTGGGATCTTCTCTTGCAAAATTGAATTATACAAATTATATCACAGTAAACCGACTATGTGGTAAGAATTTTTAATAACAGTTTCTGAAATTGACTTTGTACTATATACAGGATGAATTATATTTTGACAACTACGTTGAAATTTAACTTTTAGTCCTTCATTATTTTGTTATTTTTTAATATAGTATAATGTTGCATACCTATTTTGCTTCTTTCTGCCAAACCACAGGAAACGTACCAATTCTGATGCCTCTCCCCTCTTCTAGCAGTTCTGTATTATAAGAATATATTTTCTAGCTAGAACATAATATACTACCTAATGCAGAAAATCTATGTCATACTTCCTCACCAGCTCACTCCCACAACACACACTCAGTTACACTGTAATGTGTTTGTACCAAAGAAAATTACTGACCTCATGATCTGAGCAACAAAATGTTCTCAAAATATATTGCCTCATCTGTTAGGTTTGATTAAACCATTTATCAGCAAAAAATAAAAATTGCTTTTCTTTGCTTAGCACGTCTGGAAATTCAGGAGTACTTTGTGGGGCTATTGTTATCTCAGCATTTGTAGTTGAGCTGCATACTATCATTAGTTTATGATAATATGGATGTGGGCCTAAATTAAGGAGATTGTCTTATTTCTGATACTTGCACTGCTTGTTATAACTGGGCTTGATTAGACTATCAGATTGACCAGATTAGACTATCTAGGAATATTTAGTTGTATAGTTATATTGTGTGTGTGTGTTTGTGTGTGTGTGTGTGAGAGAGAGAGAGAGAGAGAGAGATAGAGATTTGGCTTACATTTAGGAAATTATGTAATTAATTACTACTTCATCCATGACATATATGCATTGGATTATTTTTTCCACACATGGAGATGAATTTATGGTGTGTGCCTTCTCACCTTAGTGAAATATCAGGCTGAAATTAGGAATGTGGCCAGACCTTAAACAGCTGAGTTTTTCTTCATGTAATGCTCATTGATCCTCAGGGCCACAGAATTGTTATCGTCATCTTTTTACATCCACTACCTACTCAGTGGAGTCAGTGACTCCAATGAATGTGAATTAGATGCTTGCACAGTTTGATTCTCTGCGACTCTGAAGGGTTATGTGACTTCTCAGATGTGGTCAATTTTGATAAGTTTCCAGATGAAGTTACATTTGGCATGGGATGATTTGAACAAATTGTTATTCCATTCTTTTTATCGACACAGTGCCAGAAAAATATATGAGACCGATGCCGTATTTATGTAGCCACAAATTGAATAAGTGTTGATTCTTTTTGAAGTTTCTGGAGAAGTTTTATAAAACATAGTGGTAATGTTCATTATTCTTTTAATACTTATTGAGCAGCTATAATATGCTGGTTGCTGTGCATTTCCTGGAGTTGAGATCAAGAGCACAACCCATTAAAGAGTTTCACATCTAGGGTCTGCCAGACTTTTAAATAAACACTTACCAATTATAACTTCTTGTGCTAGTCAGCTTTCTGTCATTATGGAAATATACCTGAGAAAATCAGCTTAAAAGAAGGAAAGATTTAGTCTGACTCATGGCTTCAGAGGTTTAAGCGTATGGTCACTTGGCCCCCATTGCTTTGGGTCTGTGGCAAGGCAGAACATCATGGCAGGGAGCGTGTGGTGGAACCAAGATGCTAACCTCATAGTGGTTTGCCAGGAAGAAAAGAGAGGGAGAGAAGACGTGGCCAGGGTCCCAATATACCCTTTCAGATCACACGCTCAATGTCCTACCTCTTCCAGTGCAGCCTCACCTCCTAAAATTTCCACTACTTCTCAGTAGCACCATCAACTGGGGACAGAGCCTTCAATGCACGAGCTTTTGGGGAACATTCAAATCACAACACTGTTGTAACTGAGTGCTTAAATCATAGAAAGAGCACAAGTGTAGAAGAATCACAATTTCCCTGGGGTAGAGGGGAAATTTTCTTCAAGGGAATATAATTCAAACAGAAACTTCTAAGGTGATTAGAAAATTAAAGCAAAATTAATTATTTGATTAATTAAATGAAAAGAAAAAAAAAGAGCACTTCAGAAGAGGTGAAATGTGCCATGGTCTGGAAGTGAAAGACAGCATGGTTGTTGAGAGTTGCTGGATATTGAAGTTTGTGTGTGCATAGTGGGGAGCTTTGGTAGAGGAATGCTGGGCACTGGGTGGGACAGGTAGGCAGGGTCAGGTAGATTACCAAGGGTTTGGATGCCAAGCAAAAGAATTTAGTTTTTGTGCTCTCCAGGAGATATTCATCAAGGTAGAGATTGTAACAAATGGCATTTGGAGGGTAGCAATTACATGTCTCCAACAGCCTAGCTGTAACCTCCCGAGTGACTATAAAAGCTCCATGTGCCCTTGAGAATATGTCAAATATAAGTGGAAAAGACCTGAGATTACTGCTCAGGCAGTTATGAACTGCAGAACGCATCTGAGAAGGGGCATACTGGATCAGATTTACATGTTCATTTTACTAATGAGAAAAAAGGTTCGGAGAGGTTAAGTGACTTCCCCCTCAGGTTCAGTCTCCATTGATGTTCGAGGTTGACTAAATGCACTAGTGCTCTTTTCATCTCACTAAAAGGCTGCAAAGCAGACTAAAAGGGACAGGGCAGATAAGGATTTATAGTACAGAAGAGAAGTGACAAGCTGAGTGCTGGGTGATTGCACAGGATGGAACAGAAGCAGTTGGGCAGATCTGGAAGGGAAATAAAGAACCCATGAAATATTAGAGAAAATGTAAGGTAGGAATCTGGTAGGAGTCCTAAGACTCCTGGTTTTAAAGTCCTAAACTTTTTGTTTTAACAACTGTTGCCTAAGGGGAAGTTTCTGGAGAGTTAAAGCAGAGTTCAAAGGAAGTGGTGGTCTGATACTAGCATTGAGCCCTAATGGATACTGACAACTAATTTCTCCATTGTCAATCATGTTGATTTGGAAATGAATGAACCAATTTGGTGAGTGGGAACCCAGAGCCACTGTGGCAGAATTCAGTGGAATAAAGTTCCCACTAGTCCTCTAAACGATGGCATTTATTTTTAGAAATGCCAGAAGATCCAAGGGCACTGACTTCGAGAGTGGTGATGCTTTGGAAGGGTGCTGCAGTTCAGTGATTTTATTCCCACAATGCACAATCCTTTGCCAGAGATCACTCATACGTACTACTGCTTTAAAATACACAGGGGACGTGGCCATCAAAAAGCAGCATTTCAGAGGTTAAACTAACTGGCCAAGGATAGCAACTGATTGCCTAGTGGGTTTTACCTTAGGCCTGTCACATGTGGGCATCTGTGTTCAGAGCTGTCTTAACATAGCAGTTCTGGGATTTGATATACATGAACCTATTGTTCATTAGTTTAATATTTTGAAAAAATCAATTTTCATCTTGTTGCTAGGTCCTTACCTAACACAGCTTGGCACATTCTGGAAACTTCTTTCTGTTCCTTGATACCCTGAAAGCCTCTAGTGGTCAAGAACTGGTGCATTGGTGTCACAGAATAGCACTCTATTTACCATATGACAAAAATAGTAAAACATTTTCCTTTAGTTTCCTGACCTGAGATTTCCCAGTGTACTGTATCACAAAGGTATGGTACCCACAGTGTATTGCCAGTTCAACAAAGTGTTGGCTTGTTTTGGTGTTTGTGCTAATATTTTCTTTCCATCAACACATCTCTGCTCTAGTCATCATCTACGGGGCCAACCACCTTCCCCCTGATTTGCTGGGAGATTGTGGAGATGTGACATGGTACTTGATTAAACTTGGAGTACCTTGAATTGGTCTAAAGATAAATGAGACAACCCAAGTGCAAGTACGTGGTGTCACACCTGTCTCATGCCACATGCCACACGCCACATGATAGTGACTTATTGACACCTTTCTTTATCATGTCCAAACAAGGCCAAAACAAATCCCAAACACTCCCCCCATCATTAATGTTGACCTTTATAGTTTTGAAAGTAGGGATATAATTCCCCCACCACCTCTGTTTACTATCTGAAAAACAATCTGGTTGTTGAATTCTGATTAAAGGTGAGGCATGCTTCCATATGCAGGGATGAGATATTAGAGAAAAAGATAACGACTGAAACCACACTTTAACATTCAATTTCAGTGCTGTCCAGATCAACTATAAAACCAGGGAAAGGTGAGTAATAGATTTGACAGCTATACTCTAAAATGGACCTTATTAGTGAAATATAAATTATAACCAGGCGTTTCCTATCAGCACCTCATGTAGTTAATGATAAGCAGTCAATGAGATTTATATACCCTTAGCATTTTTATAATGAGTCTGTTGCTTTGATGACAGTTTACTATCAAACATTATGCTTAGAAATTTATAGCATTTGATACAAATGAATAGACAGTTTAGCTTCATTGCAATCTATTCTGATTTTCTCTTTTCATAAGGTTCACACTTTCACTTCTTTCTCTCTTTACTTTTATATATTTAATTTTCTTTCCTAGACTAAGCTCTTAAACCCTACACTGGAAATGAAATTTTGAAGTAGGTGCTCATTGACCAGTGGAAAGCATGTGATAACTTGAGGGGAAGGAGTTCAATGGGTTCTAAGATCAGGCATGAGGAGTCACGTTCCATAAAAGTATTAAGAATTTACAGGTGCAGTGGGATGGTGGCTGAAGAGAAGTTATGAAGTATAACACCAGGAGATCAGGTGGGGAGAAAGTCCTTTAACTATGGGAAGGGGGTGGTCCTTAACATTTGCATAGAGAATATAACATCTCATTCTGTCCTGGGAAGAACCCCACGTGGGTTCCCACAACTGCCTACAGTCCCAAGGGCCAGCTCTCCAGTGGACAAGTGTCTGATAAAGGCTGCTGACAGATTGACTGCAGCTGGAGAGGGCATGCAGAGGTGATTCCAAGGGACATTCAAGAGAGCCCTGTTGCCCCTGTAGGGCTGTCTTGCCACATAGTTCAAGTGCACACAGCTGTTGGATCTGATAGCTGCCTCTGTACAGCAGGGAGTGTGGCTTTGGGTAGCAGGTGCCTGATTTTCAGGAAACAGGGCTGCTGCTAGAAAATGTAGTCTTTTAGGTAGACAGACTTGGAAGGCAGCTGTTTTCCAAAGGTGATAATATTAGAGTAGTGTTTATGCAACATTTAAAAAATAGTGCAAAGGGGCTGAAAGTGTTAGTATCTTGTATCTCCTATGCTCTCTGTCCCATTTCAGAACCTTAACACCCGCACCCTTTATCCCAGTGCATGTCCTCTGGCTTGGATGGGATAATTGGAAATAGGCACCCGCATCTGAGGTCCAGAATGGCTACCACCTGCTCCCCACCTGTTCTTGTTCAGACCTTATCTCTATTTCAATCCTGAAATGTTGGCCCTGCCACTATTTCCCAAGCCTGGTCCTTTGGATTCAGCATGGAAAATCATCTTGGTTTTTGAACCTTGTAACTTCCCCAAGAACCTGGAGTCCACTTGTCCCTTGGCCTCATGTGGTCAGAATCCCTCTTGGATTAGGATCCTGAAACTTGTCAATGACTGTTCCACTGGTTAGGAACTCTAGAGCCCCAGCAAGAACCTAGCTGGACATTCAGATGTATGCCTCTTTAATGATGATTTCAATTATGACAGTAACTTCACTATCCATTTAAGCCCAAGTAGGTGGCAGGCTCTGTACTAGGTATTTTACATATTATTTTCTGGTGTTTACTACAGCATTATGAAACAACATTATTTATCCATGTGTGTGACAGTATGGATTCAGATCCAAAGCTCAGGATTCTTTGAGGAATACTAAAATCATAAGTGAGAGGTGAAGTAATTCAGAGAAATAAAGAATTCTGATTTCTTATGCCACCATCCATCTCAGCCTCTTGTTTGGAGGCCTCAGATGGCAAATTTATCTTCCTTGTTCAAGAGGATACTATTTCATGTGATCATTCTCACCTCCACGCTGATTGATGACAAGTGTTAAATTTAAATAATGCCACACTTAAGAAAGAAGTAGAGAGAAATCATTGGAATTCTCTGAAGCCTGTGTCAAGCGTAGCAGCAGACTAGGTACCAGACCTGGGAAGGTTATCCTGCAGGAGCTTGTATGTGGGTAGTTTTTGTGTATCGACAGGAAAAATTCCAATGTTGTTTCTATTAGGAACAAAGACACTGACAAGAGAGGTCTCTGGCATTCACTTAAATTATAACACTATGGTAAGAGCAGGGATGGGGTGGGTGGTTGTCAGGGTGAATTATGACAGCAAGTTAGTGCCATGGTGACAACATTGGTAAACATTAACAGGTCTTAAAAGGGTCATGGACAGAAGGTAACATTTCTGCTGCGTGCCCCAGAAGTCTTGTCGCTGGAGGCACACAGCCCCAGGGAGTGCAGGATGCTGAGCAGAGGGCTCAGAACCAGCCAATGAGAGGCACATGTTCTGCCAGCTGGAGCTTAGATACAGGAGAGATGTGTGATCAAGTGGTTATTGCTCAGACTGGGCTGGAAAATCCTTTCTAGCCAAGGACCAATATTCCTTTAATATAGCACAATATGTGCTTGAGGCTGTCTGTCAGTCTTTGGGGTTTTTGAAACACAATATTAGCAAAGTCACTGACATTTTATTCATAGAAGATGAAAAATAATGCTTTGGTTATCAAATGCCTTTTTCATAAGCATCATATTCATGTATTTCATATAGCCTTTCTCCAAAGTTTAAAAAAGAAACTTGTCCTTAGAAACCAGGAGAGGGCACATGGAATGATTCTAAATGAAGATATTAATATTCACATTATAGCTAAACCTTGCTAATTTGCTCTAATGACTGGGAAACCTATTGCAAATTACCAAATTAGTGAGTAAGCCAGCACCCAGGATTTCAGAAAACTCAAAGATGGCATCAGAAAATGAACCTTTTCCTATAATTTCATCAGTGCAATTGAATTTTAACTACTGGAAGTATTTGTAGTCTATATTTTGTCTATCTTGCAAATCTATGTATATTTTAAAGAGTAGTGGTGAGGCTACTAAAATAAAATTCATTGTAATATATGGTTGTGATTAAGAAACATATGCAAAGCAAAACAAAACCTTGGAAAAAAGACACTGAAGATGTGTCCAAAGGATTTTTATTTTTATTGTGTTTTTATTATCATTCCAGACATAACTGTGTTCATTTCTTCCTTTGGTTATCAACTGGAATATGCAAATGCTTAATGAAATATTGCACAAAAGACTCATAAGCATCAGTGAAATCTCTCAACTAACCAGGCACCTTATTAGTGAAGGAGGTGATTTTCTAAAGTACAATTACATGAAAATGGAAATTGACAGAGTGGGAGTAAGAGTAGGAATCTTAGCTTTGTTGGCAGTGAAAGTCCAGGTCTACACCCTGTGACGGTGGAGGGGGCCTGGTTAGGTGGTGCCGAGGACCAGCTATGATCTGCTCACTATGTGTTGCATTGTCTCATTCATAATCAATCTTTATTTTCATGCCTAATTTTATATTTGCAAATTTATATTCTTTTTAATTCAAAACTTGAGTCCTCCCTGGTTATTGGAGCCAAAGGTCTAGACTTAGCAGAGTGAGAAGAGAATGGCTTGAGGGTAGAATAAAAAAACATGTATATTTAAAGAGGAAGAGAACTCTTGCAATAGAGAAGGAATGAGCTCCAGGATCAGAAGTTTCCAGGGATGTTGAGACCTGTTCTTGACCTCCTCCTGCTTCTTCCCTCAACAGAGTTCGTCTGGGAGGGGAGAGGATTTCTTCTTTCCCTGCCTCTCAGAGAAGATCACAGTTTCAGCTGAGTGGATGGAGATACTGTATGGGTAAAGAATAATTATGTAACACTCAGAACCACCTGTTTTGAAAATCACCCCTTGCTCTTATTTTTCTTGATGATCTTAGACCTCTGCTAATGATGGCTAATCCTTTGAGAGAGAATAAATTTTTATTTATTTTTTCATTTTGTTTTCATTTCTCTTGTGTACATGGTGCTGGGGTTCAAACCTGGGTCCTTGCGTATGTAAGGCAAGTGCTCTACTGCTGAGTCACTGCTCTAGCCCCTTGGTTTTCTTATCTCACATAGAATATCAAGTTCCGAAGTGCAAACTAGGTGTGGTCAATCAACTGTGACTAGATCTGAAATTGCTTAGACTTGACTAACTCCATGAAGCCCTGAGGGTGACCTCACAGATGTTGCAAAAGCTCAGCTCTGGAGAAGGTTGGCTTACACTAATTTACTTCCTCTCACAGCTTCTTGACTACCATGATGTGGATCTAGGAAGCTCCTTCTTTCCTCACTAAACAGGCTATAAAATAGGAGATTCTCTTTTTTCATAATGAATTAGATGGAGGATTAAAAAGTTTAGGAAAAACCCAGCTAACTTAAAAAAAAAACCCAGCTAAGCTTACACTTTGCACCACTGCTTTTTAAAAGAGAGAGACAGTGAGAGAGAAACAGAATCAGTTTTATTTAGTTTTTCATGTGGCTTTCATTGCTCTGACACTTCATTGTGTACATGGTGCTGGGGTTTGAACCTGCATCCTTGCACATGCCAGGTAAGTGCCGTAACTGCTGAACCACCACTCCAGCCCCTACCCCAATGCTTTTAAACTGCTTATCACACTGCAATAAGAGCCCATGAATTTCAAAGGCAGCTCTGGATGTGATGGAAAATGTACACCCCAGTTGCAGAGATGGAGCATGGGAATTTATTCATCACTGATTATATATTTCTATAACATATCTTGAACTATGATTTAACACATACTTCTTGAAGATAAAATAGAAATGGGAAAGAGGCACAGTAATAATTATTTTTAAAAAGCTTATGGTAGAAGGAATTATCTGTGCCCATGGCTAATTTTAACTTTACCTAAACTTTAAACTACTTGGTATTTGACAATCTTATTGAGCTGCTATGTTCTTTGAAGAAGTAAGAAACATGAAAAATATTTCTCAATGTAAATATATTGTTCTCAGTGTTAAAACTGAAATATAAAATGAAATAAAGATTTTTCCCCACCCTCACAATTATTTAAGAGGAACTGTAGTTATTTATTTATGTTAGAGCTTCAAGTATTCTGGAGTGTTGAGTTTATTGGTGATACCTTATGATTTCCCCCTCTGCTTTTGCAGCTTAGATAACTTCCTGGAGTTGTTCCCTTGGAGACGTGATGGTAATGGTCATAACAGGTACACTTGGTCTCCATCACTCTCTTACAAAGATGTAGTTGATGTGCCTGGGTAAAAACTTCTAGTAATGAAATCCCGTTCCAATTACTACAGTTTCAAACTTAAAGTATCAGCAGAATACACTGGGAACACTTCAGCATCTTTTTTTTTTGTTTTTTTGTTTTCTGTTTTTCCGCCCAGCTCAGATATTATTACTTCCTAAACTTTTGTCCGCAGGAATCCATCAATGTCCCCTTTCAAAACCTCTAAAACACTCTCCAAAGAGGATTCACAGATAGGTAATTTTCTCTTATCTAAGTGTATGTAGAATTTTAGTTCAAATGTTATTGTATTTTTAAGAGTCCTCTAGATACCTATGAAAGATAGTTGAGTTGAGTTACAGCACATGTGATACAATGCATTCATAATCTTAAAGTATTCTTTAGGAAGACAATCAGAGTAATCGCTCTTTTATTCAAAAGAGAGCCCACCTGAGCTCTTCTTAATGCTTCCAAATGTTTGAAAACCAATGCCCTTAGCTGTTATAATGAAATTTTCACAGAAGATATTGAGCATGTCTATAATATGTACTAACACATAGATACGGTGAAATTCCCTGATGGAGCTGAGCACAAAATACCAGTTCTGGGAATCCCTCTGGACCCAGGGCAAGTTGATTCCATTAATGTCTTAGTTCTGTTAAGATAGTAAAATGAGGGTTTCTTCTTTTTCTTTAGTGTATTAAAATGTCCTGCTATGAAGCAATACTGGCAGAACAGTCACATATTCAAGGGAAGAAGTGACTAACAGATGTTTCCAGAAAGGTTTGCTGAGACTGAGCAGGTGGACTTAGCCATCTTATTATCCTCTGTATTCAGGTGTGGGAAAGTTTGGGTCCACCACCTCCTATGTCTATTTATTCTTCCCCACCCCATCTCTAGGTTTTTGTTTTTCAGGAAGAAGACAAGACTTATCTCAGTACAGTTATCTTCCATCGAAAGCCTTCTTCATGTGGCTTCTGACTTTAATTTCTTTTTCTTAATGGCTTTCCTGAAAAGGAATGAATAAATATTCTTAAGAACAGCAAAAAGAGAATAAAGTTATAGTTGCAATTTTCTTGACCACCAAATTTTTTAACTCAGTAATCTCCAACAAAAGCAAATTTGGGCCAAGATAATGATAATTGTTTTCTACATTTTTTCTTTCACTTTGTTAACTTAAGATTAATTCTGTTACCAAAGTGACATCATGGTGTGGAATTCCAGTATATGCATTATACTTAAGAAAAATTCACCTAGCTGCTTATACGAATGCCATCTGCTTCTAGGCTACTTTGCCCACATAAAATCTGGAGAAACATTTAAGACCATTTAAAACTCAATCCATTCATGAATCAAAATGAATTTTTTGATCAGCTACTATAAAGAAGATATGACGTTATCATTTTTAAAGACATGAAGATTTGTTATGTACTGGCCTGCTACAAGCAGTTTATAACTGACATAATTATTAAAGATAAATACTCACATGAGGTAGTAAGAGAATGTCAAGTCTGATAGTACGAACTGCCAGAGAATGGCAGGCTCACTGTGGGCTGCTGCAGTCAGACAAGGCTTCCTGGGTTGTGCTTGATAAATGAGCTATAAATGAAGTATGGTAGCTCTGAGGCACAGGTATGCATAGGTTCTTATACAAAGGAATGATGAGAGAAAGAGAAGTTTGCAGTTAGAGGGACTGGCACAATTAAAACTATACCAGCTGGGCTGGAGCGGTGGCTTGGTGGTTATGGCACTTGCTCAGCATGTGTGAGTACGTGAGTTTGAACCCCAGCACCACATACACAAGAAAGTCTTGGAGCAATGAAAGTCGCATGAAAAACTAAATAAAAAAATTGTTTTTCTTTTTCTTGACCTTTCTCTAAAAAATTATTTAAAAAGAAAACTACATCAGCTGAACACAGAGAAGAGTGTTGGAGATGGGTAGGAAGGGCAAAGAAGGGGTCGGTCAACTTGGGGTAGTGGAAAATTATAAAAAGGGGAGACAGTATTGAAGCGCCACTGAAGTCTTTCACACAAGGATTTTCAATGTGGTTTTGGCAAGACAGAATAAATGTGTTCCTGTCCAAGTGGGAATTAACCCTGTTTCTCAGTAATTGATTTTTAAGTCTCAGTATCAAAGACTGGATGATTAAAATATTGATAGCTAATAGACTTTATTTTGTTCACCATGATTTTTTTTTTGTACCAGGGGTTGAACCCAGGGAATTTAAACACTGAGCCCCATCCTCAGCTCTTTTGAAAATATTTTATTTTGACACAGGGTCTCATTAAGTTGCTTAGGGCCTTGCTAAGTTGCTGAGGCTGGCTTTGAATTTGTGAACCTCCTATCTCAGCCTCCTGAGCTGCTGGGATTATAGACATGGTTCACTGTGCCTGGCTCACCATGCTTTTGGTGAGAGCAAATAAATGTATATTTTCTGTTCAAAATGTGTCTTACACATCAGCCAGTAGGATCATTTTGTGTGTGTATGTGTGTGGGGGGGAACATGACCTTATTGATGATCCTATAGATATGCATGTGTACCTGCAAACCATTTATATACATATACTTATATTTTAAAAGGGGATGTTTAGAATCCTGGTGTGTGGGATACACCACTTGATTCACAATACCATGGGAAGAGTTTTCACTGATATGCATCTTTTCCTATTATTCACAGGTACTATTGATGATGATAATGAATGAACAAGCATGCCAGTCTATTTCTCACAACTATGCATGGTCTTTGATAGCAACTATAGGCAATAATGTATAATTAGATGATATTCAAGGACTGCTTATGAAAACAATAAAGGTTTTCTTGTTTGATTTGGTGGTGGATCAGCTTGGTGAGCCAGTATCACTAAATAACACCAACTTTGCTAAGGTCAATGCCAGGAACACACATTCAAATATACCGCAGAAATTATTTCAATAGGCTTCTTAATTCATAGGTAGAACAACTACATCTAGTTTTGCCTTACACAATGTACTACTGAATAAAACCATTTAAAGCCACTTGTCTGGTGAGTTACTGAACATTTCATAACAAATCATCTTTTCTAGGGAATAATTCACTGCAAGACATTGATGACAGGTTTGGATTTTAGAAAATGGTAATTTATAGTATCAGCTCAGTTGTCTTGATGACCTTCACTAGACTATACTAGTATTTTACGTATTCTTCCCTCTTCTTTGCCTTCCAACATACCAGAGAATAATTCATATCCTTGCTAACCTTTGCAAATGCTTTCCCCAAAGGGTTTCCTTCATCAATATCAGAGAAAACTAACCCATTGTCATCATCTTTTAAAAAGTAATTAGCGATTAATAATTGCTCCATCCTGACATCTTTCTAACTGAATTGATTTTCTTTTTCTTTTATTTGAGGGTAGATCTATTAATTGTGGCCATGTTAGAATTTGATCACCCTTTTATTTTCCCATTTCTTATTTTCTGCTTTTCTGTGAAGCCTCTGGATTACCCTAGGCTTGTAGAGTTTAATGCCATATGAACATTTCCTTAGTTTTATTATACATTCTATTCCAAAGTAGAAGAATGGATTTTTCTATCCAGCTTTATTAGATTCGATTTTGGAATATTTTATTTAATGGGTTATCTTCATGGCAGTCTCTATGCAACATTTATATGGGAAATGTGTGCTACTTGATTAAAAATATCCCCATGGGATATTTTTCCCCAGGATTTTTTCTTGACATTACCATTTGGCTGTGCAAAAGTTAAAAAAAAATTACCTTTTTACAGGGCATGAGATGGTCACCCTATAACAAACTACAGACACTGGAATACAATCTAATTGGTGGAGGGCCATAACAAAGGATGAAGGGAAAATAAACAGACCATGCCTGTATAATTCCTGTTTCTAATGCCCAGATGGGATTTTGTCTATGTGCTCTATTAAGGAGCTACCCTGAAAAATTATTCAAAAGCTTTGGCTGCTACAGTCTCTGAGAGGTTGGTTATGCCTTTGGTTGCTAGTCTCCATTAGTCACTGATTTGCTTCTGGGCACAATTCGAGGGATTAATTTTCTATCTACAAATCTCTGTGAGGTTAGGTCCCAGTTATCTTGGCTGTAGTGTTTCTACCCACTCTAAAGGCAACTGAGATTCACAAGGGAAACTCCTTGATAGAATTATATATGATGAGAAGCCAGTGCTCCATGCTTAAATAGGTAACCTTAATGTTGTGTGACTGGAATTTGGCAGTAAACAGGTATTTTATGTTCTGCCAAGATTTTTACTATCAGATACACTCTCCTGTTAGCTATTTAATGAGACAAGGTCTTTTTTCCCCTCTTTTGCTGTATTGTAACATTGCTTAGATTTATGTCTGATTCAAAAGCAGCTGTTCCCAGTTGCTTCCTGGTACTTAAAGCCTGAACTATGTCTAGTGTTAGCAATTTGAAAAGCCTTTATTGCTCAGATACTGATCTCATATGGTGCTGGTGGCTTGGTGAATACTCACGTAAGCAAACAGAAATGAAAATAGTACACAGTTCATTAGCAGAGTTTTGAAAGCCTGGGATGCTCTGAATTTGAAACTGACTCAGCCATTAAAACCACTCTCTTGGCAAAGGTAATCTCTCTATGCTTCAATTTCCTGATTTAGATTATAGGGATTATACAATTTTCTAAATCTTGGCCTTGAGGAGAATGATAAAGATTAATCATTGGAAGTGGGATTGCAAATAGATATTACTCCAGAATGTAAAAGGAAATAATGCTAATTTAAACTACATGCTCTCTCTCTCTCTCTCTCTCATACACATACACTGATGTGCGTGCACACACACACACACACACACACACACAGAACAATCTCCATTAGTCACTGATTAGTCACTGACTTGCTGCTGGGAACAATTGAAGGAATCAATTTTTGTAAAAATTTTTATTAATTTTTAAACAGAAAGAAGGTCTATCTCCTTAGTGATTTGAAAATCTCAGTTATGTAAAGATGCAGTATAATTTGGTAATTTGGCCCTACTTTGGTCATCTGGTTAATTATCCTCTCTTGTTTTACTGGCAAACTTTAAAAAATTGCAACAAAGTGTGGCTCTAAGAAACCAATAAAGAACACAGGGGAAAGATGATTTAGCAAACTCTGCACATTATTTGGTAGTTTGTTGGCCAAAAACTCTTAACTCCGTATGTTAGAAAAATCTCAGGGACAGAATGAAGAAAGAGAGGAGAAATAATGATAGGCTGACACTTTGCGTCTGAATCTAAAATGTCATTCATTCCCTACCAAACCTGGTCCTTGGAGAAGGTCTCTGTCACCCAGCCTACTGTGCCTGCCTGAACATAAGAGTTTGTCAATCTTCCCATATGTGTTTATTGTGAACTTGTATCTGCCAGGGCAGGCACTGTGCTAGACATCCAAGACAGATGGGGTTCTTGCTCTCATGGATCTTGCATTTCTCATGACCAACAAAAGATAGCAATTAAAAAGCAGACAAATAATAACACAATGATGGAAGGCCCACCAAAGGACAAGTGAAGTGCTGAGATGGATAACAGTGCGGGCACCCACTTCAACTGGGTGGTTCAGGAAGTCCCCTCTGAGGATTGGGCATCTAAGCTTTGACTTAAAAAATGAGGAGGATGTCTTCGTGGAAAAGTTAGTGGAGAAGATCTTTAGGTAGAGGAACTAACAGGTGGAAAACTCGGAGGTGGGAACCGAGAGTGTGCCTGGGGCTCATGTGTGGACACAAGGAGAATGGCAGAGGCCAGTCTTGCTGTGGTGGATTTTAGATTCCATCCCAAGACACTGGGAAGCCTCTGCAGCAGTCAAGTTGAGCACTGATAGGATCTGTTTGCCCTCCCAGTTTTGCTCCTGTGTGGAAGATGTACTAAGGGTTCCCCCTTTCAATGGAGCTCTTGGATGTGCTCAGTTCTGTCTTTGTCACTGCCACCTCTGGATCCCAGCTGTGACTCGTCTTACCTCTTCTACTGAGATGTTCCCTGGATGGGTCTCCTCACAGTTATCCTCTCTATTTTGAATCTTTTCTCCAGGCAGCTGCAGCCATCTTTGCACAATGCAAACCTGTTATTTTCTTCCATCCCTGTTTAGAAGCCTGAAGTGATTTCCCGTCACTGGTGGGATAAAGTCCACATCCTTCCCTTATTGAAGCTTGCATTGGCTTGGACCCTGCCTGCCTTCTCAGCCTCAGCAGAGATGGTTCTCCCTGCCTCTCTGGATGCCTCATAAGAAGGCTCCTTTCTACCTCCTGAATGTATGGGTCATTTTTCCTTGTCACAATACCTGTGTGCATTCATTTTTCCTGCACAGTGAAAATCTATCCCTTGCAGCTCCCAGACCCTCACTCTGCGGTTCTCAAATTTAATGTGTACCAAAATCAGTTTTGTGTTTTTCATATGAGATAGTGATAAATATCACTTGGGGAACATCATGACGATTATGTGGGCTAGTTTTTGAAATGTCAGAACAAAAAAGTAAATATTCCTTGAATTCCATATTTTCTGTTTTGGTGCCACCAGGAAGTCTAGAATTTGGATTTTGTCTTAGAGCTGTGGTATCAAGCAAGCATGTAATCCTGGACACCTCAAAGTGGAGAAATGACAGTGTGCTCTGATGTGCAAAGGACTGGTATAGGACTCAGTGCTAGTTATGCCTTTTAGTAGTATCATCTCTTCATGCTTCAGAGAGTGGGGGTACTGAGCATACCTAATTCATAGGGTTGTGAAGATGAAAGAGTTAATACAGAGCTGGGCACCTTGGTGCATGCCTATAATTCCAGCAGCTTAGGAGGCACAAGGATCACAAGTTCAAAGCCAGCCTCAGCAATTTAGCCAGGTCCCCAGGAACAAAGTGAGACCCTGTCTCAAAATGAAAAATAAAAGAGGACTGGGGATCAATGTAGCTCAGTGGTAAAGTGCCTCTAAACAAAAAAAATTAATACATGTAAGTTCTATGAATAGCACTTGGCATAGCACTTATTTGCTTTCATTATTATATTTTTTTCTGTTTCTGGTATGCAGCTGAATCAAAGAATTTAAATGGCTGCAGAGAGTGGGTTTAATTTCAATTTAATGAGTGGAGTAGAACATGGAGAGATTGTGCATTCTCCAGAAGAACAAAAATTACTGGATGTCAGGATGACTAAGGTCAGTCCTTGGCATCTGGCCTGTCTGTGTGTACAGCACAGATAATGCAGCTGTCCAATTGAAGGCATCTATGAATCATACAAATAGAACATAGAACAGCATTAGTTGATAGAATCTACAAAGTCCAATGTGGAAAAGAGAAAGCACACAAACATCACAAAAGAGGGAAAGACCAAGTGGCTGTGGACAGTATTGAATGTGAAAATGGAAGATAAAAATACCACCCCCCTGAAATATCTGAAAGAGGCTGCTCACAATTTCCTGGTGGATTGATTGTAAAATTGTTTCATTAATTTTTGGTCCAAACTCCTCTCTCTCTTTCTCTTACTGGGAATTGAATGCAGTGAATTCTAGGCAAGCACTCTACTACGGAGTTACGTCTCCAACCCTTTTTGCCCAATTCTTAATGAACAGTAATATTTCATCAAATCTCCTGAAGGGGTAAAACATGGATTTATAGATAATAAAATGTGTTATGAATCATTTTCAGTGACTGTAAATGTTGAGGCTAAGCAACGTGAGTGAGGAGCAAGGGATGGGGCAGACCCTGGTGGAAAGAGGAGGGCAGAGTGTTTAAATATAGTGTCAAGCGCACAAGAGAAGAGCTGACGGTAAAGAATAGAGAGAGATTCAGCAACAGGACGAAAGTCAACGGTAAGATTTTATAAATTATTCAATAATAATAACAATAAAATACTCATACAAAGAATGCTTTCATTTTGAAATGATCCCCTGGAGTGTAGGTTAGTGATGAGGTGAGGCTTAGGAAGGTCAAGATAGTCTATTCTGTACATTATCAAGAATAGAAAATATTATTACATTGATAAGACTCTATCACACATTTGTATCAAAATAGCTGTTCTTTGTCTCCTTGTCTAAAACTTCAGCAGAAGAGGTGCATTAAGCAGGCAAAGGAAAAATTTCTTTCTAACGAAGAACATGGCCAAGCTCATTTTGGTAGTGCCATGATCAGCAGAAATCTTTTGGGACTTTCAGACTAGATCTCTGGGTACGAGGATCTCCCATTCCATACTGGCAGGTGAGAATCTACCTCTGTAACTTATTGTTTTGTTCACTAATTACTGCATAAGGAAGAGACCAAACAGGGAAGATGATTATTCATGATTTTTGTTGAAGTAAGTGGATTTTTCTGCAGTTCTTTTATTTACTTTGTTAGTGATCATTTTAGTTTTCTGTATATGGAATCCTGAAATTTTATCGAACTACCATTTTAATAGTGGAAATAGGTAGCCTCTGTTGAGAGGTAAGAAAGAATAACAAAATGATTTCGTCAACTTTATCTTTCCTCTGGGATTGTCAAGGAACCTGCCCTTCCACAGCCCCTCGGCCTTGTTTCTGGGAATGTCTGGATTTGGCAGTCACTAGGGCTGTCTACCAATAGATATTCTGCTTCTCCATCTTCAAGGCATGTAGTAGGTTAGGCTTTCCTAGCCTTGTTTCAAAGAAATATTTTACCATGTAATTTGATTTTGCCAATGATCTGGGAACATTGAGTAGAAGCAATGCATGTAGCTTCCCTTGTTTTGCTTTGGGAGCATGCATTGAGATAGTGCCTTGGTTCATTTGATTTTTTAACTGAGTGCAAGGAAGACTCAGTTGCTATCTTTCATGGAGCATTAGCATAAATGAGGAATATGCTTTGTTATATTAAGCCACTGAGATTTTTGTAAGCTAGGCCACCTGAACTGGCTTACTAGAAAAGAACAAATCATTTAGTACATTGATACATATATGAATCTATATACTTCCCCCAACATCTTATATTCCAAATTAGGATATTGGTTTTATTTTGTTGTAATTAGTCTCCCAAACAGAAAGACAAGAAGAAAAAAGAAAGAAGGAAAAAAGAAGATGAAAGGGATAGAATGAATAATCATTTTTCTGAAATTTTATTTTTTACTTCTGATAAGTTTTTAATGCTTTGTTAAACATCATATGAAGCTGTTAAGTACTAATTATTTGTTAAAGTTTTAAAGTTATAATTGTGGCTATATCTATGACTACTTCACTGATAAATGGTGGGGTTGCATGGCAAAGGGTTCAATTGGTAAACTTCACGAGGAGTTGACAAGGGATGATTAAAAAGAAATCTAAGACTACTGCACCAGAGAATGTGATTTGTTATCTTGTTTTGACAAGTGCAGTTCAGCTTTAATTGTACATGATAACAATCTGTAAGGGGAGTGGAAATGCACTGGGATTCATTCTGTAAAGGTGATCCAAAACACCTCAAGACTGCACACTTCTTAAGTCTGCTGAGAAATGAGGTGTGACATTGCCAAGTTTCCATGTGAAAATGATTATGTTTGTAGATTGAGAGAGAAGAAATCTAAATTATTCTATTGTATATTCTGGTTGACTGACATCCAGATCTGCCTAATGGAGGATGTGTGCTGCCAATAATTGAATGTCTTCTATTTTTCAATTTTCAGAAAACTACTTGATAATTCAAAGCGTTCTCCCCCTCCCCAGCAAGAATCATTCCCATGCCCTGTGTTCATTTATATTCTTCTGTTGTGGTTTGGTTGTAATCCAGGGTTTTCTGACTGATTAGCTATGCACGCTTGTTTCAGACCAGTGCAAATTCCAGCATTCTCTTGGTCTTGTTTCTTTTTCATGTGCAATATTATAAGCTTTCCGAACTTTTCCTGGAAATGTAGTTATTACTGCATAAAAAAGTTTAAGCCTTAAAAAAATGAAACTATCACCTCACAACTCTACCGTTGGATGCCAGAGGAATCTCTCTCTCATCTAGCTCAGGAAAAGAAGAAAAATTCAAAATAAAAAAGTGAAAACTGAATTTTTCATTAACAATTTGGTATCAAAAGCATTCTAATTGTCTCCATTAGGTTTACTTAGTCTCAGCCTTACTTTTTCTGCCTTAAATGAAATCATATATATGTGAGATACATACATACATATATATATATATACATACACATATATTTTATTCAACCCGTCAGCTTAATTATTTTTACAATAACGAAATTTGCATATAAATTATATATTAGAAAGGATACCCCCAGAAAGCAATTGTGTAGTTTTCTCCTTTTCCCTCTATTCTATTGCTTTAAATTCAGTTGATACAATCTCTCTTTAAACTTCCCCAGGATTACTTTGCATTACTCCTTATTTGTTCCTTGAAAAGCTTCTGCAGATGAAAGGTTATTTACCATAGCTCTTGCACTCGCTAAAAGTTAATAGGAAAAATACTTGTAAGCAGCACAGTGGTATCTGTCAGAGAGGCAGTAATTTGGTTTCAAAAAGCTGTCTGATCCTTTTTCTTTTCCTCAAACTCTGCCACCTGATATGAAATTGCATATTGGTGATTTAAATAGACTAAAAACAAACACCTATGAGAACCCTTAACTCAGAGATCCTCAGCCTTCTATTTTCTGTGGGGTTTTCTCTAAGAGAGGGGAGCCACACACCAGTAGTGGGGTTCTGGGGTAGGTCAGCAACTCTGCAATTCTGGAAGGTAGGTTTTGAATAGCCTCATGGTGAGAAGAAGGTGTGGTTTCTCCTTCTGTGTTTGAAAAATATTGCCCTATTTTAGGAGGAGAAAAATGTTTCAAGAGTGCATGTTGGGAGAGCATTAGGTAACCCCTGGGGTCTCTTTAAACTTCAATATTTGAAGTGCATTTTGTAAAGTTATTGAGTTCAAATAGCTTATTTCTGATAGGTACCTTTGTTGTTAAGAATATGAAGTAAGATTTTGGATCACAACAAGATGATCAGGAAGGGACTCTTTACTCTGTCAATCTTAAATAAGTAGTCCCCCATCCACCTGCTACAAAGAGCATTGTTCAGAGGAAATGGGTACATAAAAGGCACTTCCAAGGGTTCTAACAAGAATTTGGTAGTTTTTGATGGTTTGTAGGTACTTCCTGTACTTGGCCTGTGTGGTTTGTGAATTCCTAGCTTGGATCCCTTTGGTTTCTGGATTTAATAAGGCAGCAAAAGGTACATGCGTGAGAATTTTCCAAAATAATTTTTGGTTATTTGTGACTCCATTGTTTCACACCTGTTCTCTCCACCTTGTACAGGCATTCATAGCTTTCAATATTTTATAGCCTCCATATATGACCTCCATCTTACCAGCCTGGCTCCTCTGGCTTCCTGACATGCACATCACTTTTCAACCAAATGCTCACCAACTATTTGCTGAGAGTTTTGCTTTTTCTCGTATCCAGGCCCTTTTCTACATTCCTCTCTTTTCCAAGAGGTACTTTGATCATCCACGGTGTTAGTATATCCTGAGAGACTCCTCAGTTCAGTGAATGTCATCATCCCTCACCAAGTTGCTTTGGATGAAAATAGAGTATTTTTGATCCCTTCTTTTTCATTCCTCCACCATCTTTCAGTGACTCATATCAATTCCTTTAGCAGATGTATTCCCCACATTCCAAAACTTTTCACCATCTCCCTCCCCAGTGTCCAACTTTATCCAAGACACCACCTGGTCTGGAGGGCCACAGCAACCAGCCCCTCTCTGCTCCAACCTTGCACATGTGATACACATGCAACATGCTCCTTTCAGCAGCCAGTCTGATGGTAGCATCCACTGCCTAACACCCCACAGTGGCTTCGGTTGGTTCTAAGCAATCTGTTCTCCAGTGCTTCCTCAACTCCACTTCCTGCTCTTTTTTCCTTGCTCATTTTTTAAAATCAATTTTATTGAGTTTTTCACATGGCTTTCCTTGCTCCTACACTTAGTTGTGTAAGTGGGTGCTGGGGTTTGAACCCGAGTACTTGTGCATGCCAAGCAAGCACTGTAACCACCAAGCCACCGCTCCAGCCCTTTCCTTGCTCATTTTATGACTGTTTCATGGGCCTGTTTTTATGGACCCTGAACAACTGAAGCATAAGCTCAAGGATTTGGTATTTGTATGGAATCTATTCAGCCCCAAATCTCTGCTTCTAAAACTTCAGGACTAAGCGGCAATGTCAGCTCTGCAAAAAGGACTTCCCCAGTCACCATGCCTAGTATCTGTGAATTCATCAGTCTGTCTTGTTTTGCTGAAGTTCTTATTTACTTATTATGTAGTTATTGTCTGGAACCTCCACACACAGAAGGACATTATTTTGTTTTGTTAACAGCTCACTGGATCCCCAGTGCTCAGCTCAAGGCTAGCCTATAAATATTGACTGCTTGAAGGAAGGAGTTGGAAATGCACCCTCTTTCCTGAATGCCCACAGCTCATGCACCAAGCTAGATTTGTGTACTTTCTTTCCTTGTTAGATTTGAAGCTTTTCAAGGATCTGGATTCTGCTCAACATTTTATCCCTCAGAAGAGTTTTCATGAGGTAAACACTAAGTAAATATTTGCTGAACTCATTTATACTCTTCATCGAAGAAAAACTGAGTGACAAATTTAAGTAGCACTCTATAGTTTCTGAGGGAATTAGAAGAAATTGGCAACAGTCTCAGTGACCACACTGTGTATTCATTTTCTGATACAAATTCTCAGATCTGCTCTATAGGACCTGCTAACAGTCAGTTGGCTAAAAGGAAATGAAATAGGACTGGCAAGTAAATGAGCAAAAGAAAAAACTTATGTCCTCAAAGGTTTCATTAGTACTTCCTGTGTGTAATGAGTTCCTGAGAGTACCTAGGACTGGGCATGGATTGGACATGCTAGGAAGCAAGATGACAGCCTTTAAGCAGGTGGAGAATGGGAGTGAGGAAAAGACTGTGATGTTCAATATTCAGCTTTCCAGTTAGTGGAAGGAGGGCTTAGAGGAAGCTTTCTGCATGTCTGAAGTGATATTGATTACTGTGCCCTATAACAGGAAAAGAAAGGCACTCTCAGCCCTCTGTAATGTGTAAATTGCTTTTAGTCACTCTCCCCAGGAAAGCAAGCCAGTGCCATCTTGGAAGCCATTAGCCTGCCAATCCTATTGTCAGGCTACCAGGACATTTGAATTCAGATTTGCTGAAATTCCATTTGTGGGTTTTCCACTACAAATCCCAAACATATAAAGAGACCTCTGGCTAGAATGCAAGTGAGCTTCACACATCAAATCTCTTTTCAAATATGTTTTAAACAGCTCTGCTCAAAGAATCCTGGAAAGAATTTACAAATTGAGGTATTCAACAAGTCTGGGGACAGGTGAGAGGGAGAGCAGGCAGTTATTTTAGAGGAAATAAGAGTCATGTGCTTTCATGGTAGAGTCATTCATTTTTATCCATTCCACAAATCTTGGTTGCAAGACAGGGCATCACAGTGCTTAAGAATTTATGCTTGGAGTCAGAAGGTTGGTTCAAATCCTGTGGGTTACTTATTGTGATGATTAGTTTTATGTATCACCTTGTCTGGGCCAAGTTATTCAATTTAACACTAGCTAGATGTTAGCTAGATGTTATTGTGAAGGCGTTTGATGGATGTGGTTAACGTCTGTATTCAGTTGACTTTAAGGAGATTATCCTCAATATTCTGGATGGGCTGCATCTAACCATTTGAAAGGCCAAAGCAGCAAAACTAGGTTTTCTTGAGGAAGAAGAAATTCCTCCGGTGCCTGAATGTTTCTTCTGCTACTGGTCTGCCCTCAAAATTTCAGACTTGCCCAGCCAGAGTCCACAATTACATATGCCAGTTCCTTATATTCTTTATCCTTCTCTTTTGGGTTTTGTTTGATTTCTCTGATAGAACACTGGCAGATTAATAAATCTGTTAATTGAGCTGATCTTGGGAAAATACTTTACCCTTTCTATGCCTCAGTTTCTTCATCTGGAAAAATAAAGGTATCAGTAACATCCATCAGAATCACAAACTGTGGTGAGGATGAAGCGAATTAACAAATGTTTGGTCCGTATGTGGGACTCTGGCACATGGGAAGTATTCTTCCTAATTATTAATCAACTATTGTTTGCTTATTGAAGCTGCTGGAGAGAATTAAGAATAAAGATGAGATGCCTGACATAGTTTTTATAGTTATGTCAAAATGGATTCTACTACTATGTGTAAACTAAAAAGAACCAATAACAAAATAAAAAAATGCCATTCTTCAGAGGACTGTAAGATGTAATTGCAAATAAATTTAACTGGAATGTGACTCTAGTACATCCTCATAATTAAGGAAAGGTTGGCCTGTAATGATAATTAATACTCATGAGATGGGCTGGACTTATAGCTCAGTGGTAGTGCATTTGGTTGGCATGCACAATGATCCAGGTTCAAACCCTAGCACCACATACACAACTTAGTGTTGGAAAAGTAAAAATCAGATTGAAAAAAAAAATTGATTATCTCTTTCTCTACTTCTTTTCTTTAAAAAAATAATACTCGGCACTGAAGCAGTGGTTCAGTGATTATGGTGCTTGTGTATGGACACCAGTTTGAACCCAGCACCACATACACAACAAAGTAAATAAAGTTGATTCTCTCTTTCTCTCTCTCTCACTGTCCCTCTTTAAAAAAAGAATAGCTAATACTTCTCTACTATGTGCTCAGTATAGTACAGATAATTCCATTTGTTCATTTAAAGCATTCATCATTTAATCACTTTTTATTTTACTTAAGGTTCATTGAGTACCTACTAGATATTATGCACAGTTAGATGCTGAGGACATAATGGAAAATGAGAGAGAGGAGGTCCTTCCCACCCTGTAATATATATTCTAGTGGAGAGTAAAAACTACACAAATTAAAAAAGAAACAGTATAATACATCAGCAAGTAGAGATACATCCTATGAAGAAAAGCAAACCTTGGTAATTGTCAAGGTCAGTCTGTGACAATTGGGCTGAGATCTAAATCATGAGAAGCAACAGCTTTGCTCAAATCTTGGGCAGGATCAGCAATTGTAGGTGGAGAGAATGGCAAATGTGAAGGCCCTAGATTAGGTTAAGCATGACACATTTGAAGGAAAGGAAGAAGGCCTCCATGGCTGTTGAGAGTGAACATGGGAAAAGGAGTCAGGAAAGGAAAGAAATGGAACCCAGATATTATTATAGGCCTCTGTAGGGCTATGATGTTTACAAAGAATTGGTTTCAAGAATCCCCAGAAACCAAATTCAAGGATGCTCAATCCCTTATATAAGGTAGCATAGTGTTTGCATGTAACTTACACATATCAAATCATCTCCACAGTATTTATAATACCTAATACAATGTAAATAGGTATTCTACTATATCATTTAGGAAATGATGACAGAGAAAAAAAGTCTGCACTTGTTTGGAATACGAACAATCATTTTTTCTGAACATTTTAGCTCCATGGTTGGTTGAATCCATAAATGAAGAATCTGCATATATGGAGGGCCAACTGTATACTGATGCATTTTGTGTAAGAAATGCAGACGTTAATTGTAGATGCTGGGTAAAGCATGCTCTGTGATGCTGAGGGGGAGTAGAGAGAAGTGGGGGGATTGCACAGGAAGTTTTGGAGAAGTATCGGTGTGTGAGTGCCATGAGTACTGGCATTCAGTTGGTGGAGGTGGCTGTATGAGAAGTAGATGAGATTCACAACAGATTTGAGGTATAGAGCTTTGGGGTAAGGCCAACATTAAGATGCAAGTGCTACATTGACCTTGCTGAGTTTCACATTGACCAAATCTTGAGTTCCTGGGCTGCCAGACATCCTCTCCGACCCTGCAACTTCTTGCACATGTTGGACCAACTCACTCCACACTGTCTTCAACCCAACAGGTTTCATTTTCCTGCAAGCCTGTGAAATTATTCAGCAAATCTGTCACATCCTCTTGTTGGGAGTCAGGGGTGTCACTGAACCCTCATGGTGCTACAAAACCTGTCCTCCATTGGCCTTGCTTATTCATTAAGTTCTGGAATGCTGTATCCATGTGGCCCTGCATGGCATGCATTGTCTATCAACCATGGACTGTGAGTGCCCATCGCTGATAAATCGCTGTCAACTTCCAGGGCTGGGAGGTGTGGGTTTGGCTATCTCACACTATTTAAGGCAATGGATCTCTACCAGTGAGGTGAATGAGAGGTGATCAGAATAACTGATGTCAAAAAATAGCATGGCCAGGCTGGAGTGGTGGCTCGGCAGTTACAGCACTTGCCTGGCAAGTGTGAGGACGTAAGTTCAAACCCCAGCACCACATACATAATGAAGTGTCTAAGGAATGAAAGTCACATGAAAAACTAAATAAAGATTGCTTCTCTCTCTCTCTGTCTCTCTCTGTCCTGTCTTTCTTAAAAAACAAACAACAACAACAACAACAACAAAAAACAACAACAACAAAAAAACAGCATGGCCCAGTTACAGCCGCCGAAGACTTCCAGTCAGTTTTAGTTATTTGCTCTTTGATAACTTACTGGTTTTTGATAGGGCCAGAAGGTCCATACTATGATTGATTAGATGGACACAGAAACTGAAAGCTGAGACTCTATGCAGCTAGTGATCAAATATACAGAGAGAATTTGTACAAAGGGGGATTAGAAAAAAAAAAGAAAAAGGAGTTGTGGGGAGGTGGCTGCCCTGCAGGAAAAGTCAGGGCTATGGCAGAGAGGGTTTCCGTTCACCAGCTTCTGGGCGGTAGGCCCAGCTCTTCCCTGGTGCACCAATCTGCTGCCTATGGCCTGATCTCAACAAAGGGCCTAATCCTCAGGAATAGAAAGAGCCCAAACCAACAAAATATCCACAACACTCCTGTGGCACATCAAAGGGGTTAATTCAACCTGACTTAAACCCAGGGCCCTTAAACCATGCAACTCCTACTGTCAGGGAGACCCCTAACACTGGCAAGCCTGACTGGAGGCTCTCTGGAGGATTAAGAGTGCTGTTTTTCATCTGAAAAGCTGAGAAGGCGCCAGTGTCATTGATTGAGAAGAGGAAAAGGAGAGGAGGAGCAGTTTTGAGAAAGGAAATCAAGAAGAGGATTTAGAGATTAAAAAAAAATCACACACCTGTCAAGGTGCAATGGAATAAGTGGTTTTCAGAAATGATGATGGAGAAATCACTTCTAGTTGAGGGAACAAAGATAGGCTCACATGACAGGAGACCTGTGGACTGAGTCTTGGAGAGCTGAGAAGACATTAATGGCTAGTAATGCTGGGATTATACATGCTAACAGAAGAAAATGGTAAACCAAGGCAGAAAATAGAGAAGCCCAGAACAACAAGTGATTTGGCTTGACTGATCAGAAATAAGAGCTAAGGCTGCAAACATATTCTGGAATCTTACTAATCAAAGATCTTGAACATTAACTAGGTCCATGTTGAGAATTTAAATTTTATCAGAAAGGCATTAGAATATGTTGGGGTTTACCACAAGTGATTAGGGTTGGGTGTTTAAGAGATAAGCCTGCCAGCTCTGTACTGTCCATTTTAGAAGGGAGTTTGGTGGGAGATGTGTGAACAAATAGGAATTGTCATAGTTGTCTGTCATCAGAAATGATTAGAGTCTTCCTAGAATGGAACTAGGAATGGATGCTAGAGACATTACAGGAATAAGATAAAAATAAAACATTTTGAATGCATTTTGGTGGGTGCAGGAGAGAGAAAAGTTGCCAGTGGTTCAAGGTTTTAATGTCTGAACAATGAGGAGATTGTGTAGTCCAAGCAGGTACAGAGAAGCCAGGAGGAGAAAAAAGTCTAACTCACAGAGGTTAATTTTATTTTGTTTTGTTTTATTTATTTATTTTTTAAATAGAGAGGGAAGGAGTGAGTGAAAGGAGAGAGGGAGAGAGAGAGAGAGAGAGAGAGAGAGAGAGAGTCAACTTTATTTATCCATTTGGCCCTTGTTTTTCCAACTCCAGTTGTGTATGTGGTGCTAGGATTTGAACCTGGGTCCTTGCACATACCAGGCAAGCACTCCAACCACTGAGCCACTGCTGCAACACCACAGAGGATAATTTTAATTTCAACATGTTGAGGTTCAGCTACTTAAAATGAAGTAGTTGAAAATAGTGACTACCCCATTGGGGAGAGATGAAGGTTCCAAGGATCTGCTACAGAGGGAGCTGAGCAGTGGCTGAAGTGATCCTGAAGGACCAGGCTAAAGACGCTCTTCCGGCTCTTCTGACATCACTTCCTTTTATTTACCTTACCCACTGCCATTCCAGGAAGTCACTGAGCATCTTCCTACATCAGAACCTTGTGTCTGCTCTTCCTGGCCTTAGATCTTCCTTCCTCCAGAGTGGATGCCACTTATTCCCTCTTTTACTTTATCCAAATCTTTGCTCAAATGTTCCCTCATCTAAGAGGCTTCCGCTGGTTATGCCATGTAGACAAAATAGCAGTTCTTCTTCCTCCCTCTGTCATTTTTATCCCCTAAATCTGCTTTATTTTTTCTTCATAGTACCTGTTAATATTATATGCTTACATGTTGTATGTCGATTCCTCCTCTAGAATGTAAGTTCCGTGACAGCAAGAACTTTGTTTTAGTTACTGCTCTATCCACGTGTCTGCTACGTAGTGTACATAGTACTGCTGTGTCTTAGATGGCAGAGGAGAAGAGGGAAGAGAGGGAGGAGAGAAAATGGTGGGAATGAGCTCAGAGGTTTGGACAGCAGTGTGTTATTTCTACTCTATAGTGGACATCTTGCTCATCCTTTTGCCTCTTTTCTGCTGCTGGCACCTTACCTTGGTTTTCCTCTGGGTAACCACCCTACCTACTGTTAGCATATGGTTCAGGTGGCCATGAGTCTACTCCCAGCAACACTTGGCTTGTGATTCATGTAAAGATAGTTAAGCATTGTGTTCAAGGCGATTGGTGCAGCAACACACAACTGATCCACTTCCGTCTGCAGACATCAGGCTGAAGGCATGTAGCAGAGTGATGAGGAATCCAGACTGATCTATTGTGGCAGGATCTGAATGCTACCTCTGTCACTCAGATGAGTAACTTGGGCAATTCGTCTTGTTTCTCTGTGTCTCAGTGTATCACAGGATTGTTGTGAAGATGTGATGAGTTAACACAGAGAAAGCTCTTAGACCAGTGTTTGTAGCAGAGTAAGAGCTGTGTCCATTGTTTTCATCTGGTGAGGAAAGAGAAGTATGCTTTTCAGCTGAATTGAAGGGCCAAGATGTTATGGTCTTGGAGCTGCTGGGGACATTTTGCCACCACGTGAAACCTGAGAATAAAGCCAGATGGAGAACTGGACTGACAGATGGGGACATGCTGACTCTTGATGGTATCTCTTGATTTGCCTAAATAATTTTGAGTTAGCTTATCAGTCAATTGCAATGAAAGCTTCATCATCAGCACCACTGCTAGTCATGTTTCCCTTCAATTTAGTGTGTATGCCTTGCTCCCTTTCTTCAGGTGATTCTCTGACTAGTCTAATTTTCTTCTGTCAATATCTCACAATACTGAAGCACCAACCAATCAACCGGCTCCTTCTGTCTTTTCTTTTCATAATTGTTTTTGCTGTTTCCTGGACTCCTGTTTGCTCCCTACTCTGGTGTTCTGGGAAGAAGAGTCCTTGGGGCTTCCTTTTATGCTCATTTTCAGAGCCCAGAGCAAGGTCACCCTCCCGCCTTTTGTCCTCAGCCTCACTCTTATCCTTTACTGTTTTGTTGCTTTTCATGCACAAAACACAAACCTCCTCTCATTATTTCACTATGTCCTTACTCCACTTCAAAATAAGAAAGAAAGAAAATGGAAAAAGGAAGAAATAAATAGATGCCAACCAGATCTCCAGCAGAGCCCTGGCCACTCCAAGTCCAGGTTCACAGCCCTTTACTCACTCATCTCTCCCAAGACCTCCCTGCCCCTTCAGCCTGGTCTCTCAACACCCTGGGGTGAGTGAGAGCTACTGGTGGTGATTTATCTTAGCTTTGCTAAAATTATCTCCCATAATTGTACCCACTCACTTCCCGGCACAAAGCTTTAAACCTCACAGAGGGTCAATCAGGGTTCCGCATATGACCATCTCTTCCTCTTCTGAGATGAGAGGCAAGGAGGAATCCTTGAATGAACACACAGAACCATTAGAGTTTTGCAAGAAAAACTCACCTCAGTAAAGCAAGAGATGCAACTCTTGTTTGAAGAGTAAGAAGGAGGGAAGAAATGAGAAAAAGTGGTGGAACACTACGGATGGAAAATAGTGGAGAATTTCAACCAGGCATGGACTCACAGGAGAACTGCCGTTTCTGTGGGTGGTAGCACCCTCCTTAGACTGGCTCCGTGACTCCAGCAGCCTCTCATCAGTCCATTCTTGCCTCCCTCTCTAAGTCCAGCCAGGCTTTTTCTGGCTCCTCAAATACTCCAAGCTCTCTTTCACCTCTCACCTTAACAGATGGTTTGCTCTCTGCCCAGGAAACTCTGATTTCAGGTCTTTCTGCTCAGAGGCTTCACTTGATTCAGGTCTTGGTTTGCTCCTCTTGACATTCATGCTTGTAGCTCCCTAAACCTTCTCATCAAAGCACACATCACACTTGATCATTGTTATTCATGCAATTGTCTTTCTCCACTGATGGATCATAGGCTCCAGAAGGATGAGCAAGGTATTTACTGTACACCAATCACTGCAGTGATCTCAGGACCTAGCACATTCCCTAGCTGTATTAGGTCCCTCCAAAATGTTTGTGGAATAAATAAACTTTGGTGTGCATCTTAAAATCCTCTCAGGGCAAGAAACAATAATTAGAGTTCTTCTCTTTTTCAATGGAATTTTAACTGCTGAATCTATGTTTAATTTTATATCATGCCACATAAAGCTAGGAAGCAAATCAAGTCCATTGATAACATTTACCCATAGCATGTCACAGCAGGAGCAGTTACAGAGTCACCCAAAGGTAACAACCTCAGTACAGGTTCTTGCTTTGTGAAACAAAAGATCAGGATCACAATCTCTCTAATATAAATTTTTTTCCCCATAAGGGAAACTATATTATCGAGAAAGTTGCTTCAGATCTTGGCTTCACATTATGTGCAGACTCCTCTGTCGGGCCTGAACAGACCTGGTGACCTGGAGACACCTGCATCTACAACCCATTACCTCGCTCCTGAGCCATCTAGTCTCAGCACATTCACTTTCTGTTGGAAGAGACTCTATGCTCTTTCTCCCTGATCTCTGCAGTCTTATAGGGAAGAGGCAGTGGGGCAGAACTGAAAGTCTGTGCAAGTAGAAAAGACAGGGAAAAGAGGTCCTTTATCATGACAAGTTGCACTGTATAAAAGTGATTTGTGTGTATAAGATAGCTTTCATTCTGACACTTGGGGGTTTACTTCATCATAGTTACTCACCTACCTTAGCCAAGAAATTCCAAATGAAGCAGAGGGAAAATACAAGTGAGAGAGTTTCAGAGTTTGACAGGCAGAGGTAAAGTTAAAGCAACAATGACTGGTGCTTGTATAATAGTTTTCAGAGTTGACATTTGAGGTTTATGGGGCTTTAGTTAATGAGGTATTTCAGCGGAGAAACAATAGTGTTCATGTTAAGTTCAACTGAAGACTCAAAGTACCTTTATACCGTTTAGTTTTTATCTTGTTTTCCAGGGAAGACTAAGAGAAATCTATTCTTGGTGGCAGTGTCTATGACAACAAACTCATTTCATTTTCTAACTTTTGTGCATATGATAGACAATACTGAAGAACTTTTGATATCTTTTCTACATACATAATTAACTGAAGATTTCCTCCCACTCTTGACATGATTACCCCTGGTTTGAAGGGCAAGAATGTAGGTGGGAACTGGACACAATCAACTCAAGCATTAAGAATAAGTAAGAGTCATGTTTTCTTAATTTATAATATTCAACTATCTTTTTTTTTCATGAGGCTTAGCTATTCTTTTAATGAGAGTAGTTATGACTTCAGGAGAATAAATTCCAAGAGAAGCAAGGGAGGGAAAGACTCTAAATCACAAATATTTTGCAGTACCTGGGCATGACCTGGGCCCTGGGAGGGAAGAGAAAGCATGCAGAAGGCATTTTCTGATCTCTCTGCAGGCTCCACACACAGCACTGGTAGCTGTATGAATATAACTATAACTATAACTCAAGGCAGGGTCTTGCTCTTATTCACTGTCTTTTTTTTTAAGAGAAAGAGGGACAGAGAGAGAGAGAGAGACAGAGAGAGAGAGAGAGAATCAACTTTATTTAGTTTTTCATATGACTTTTGTTACTCTGACACTTTGTTTTGTGTGTGGTGCTGGGATTCAAACCCATGTCCTGTGCATGCCAGGTAAGTGCCATAACCTATGAGCCACTGCTCTAGCTCTTTATTGACTATCTTATAGTTAAGTCTATGGATACCAAATTACAGCAGAAAAATCTCAGGGGAAACTAATTTAGGAAAATCCCACCTGGTGAGCCTATGCCTTTTACTGTTCAAGGGACAAGAGGTTAACTATTTTCAAGCTCCATGAGCCAAGTGTTTCTTTGTGACACTCTGGTTACCACATACAGAATTGTCTATATGACTTTTTCTTCTAATACATTTCACCAATCAATATATTTTAGGATCCTGGTTGTTTTTAATTTTTTCTGGTTTTGTTCTGAGTCAATGACTTAAAATATCCTAAATAATTTGGATATTTTCTAATACTTGGCCTCTGTGGACCCTGCCTTTATAACTTTTATAGCAATAGCTTCTAAATCTGAATGGTTATTAAAATTGAGTTGATAACTTTATAAAAATAGGGATTTGTAAGTCAGTCCAGGTCTACCCAGGTGGAATCTGTAGGAATGAAACTTAGGTATATGGACATATATGGTTCTTCCCCCTCCACTGGGTTGATAACACACATGCTCCTTCCCTCCAGCTGCCTTAATTATGCTTCCTATTTCCTCCCCACCCCTCCCTACCACCCTCCCTTCATCCCCCAGCATCATAGGCAAGGTTCAACCTGCTCTTGTAAAAATTCACCCATGCTGAGGTTATTATTAGCTTAGCCAACTATTAGTCTGTTTCTGGTTGTATTCTAGCTTCTCCATACGAGAGAAAACATACGGCCCTTGAGTCTCTGAGTTTGGGATATTTCACTCAGCATAATTTTTTCCATCTCCATCCATTTGGTTGCAAATGCCATGATTTGGACGTATATGGTTTTGAAAAGTTTCTCAGATAACTTTGATAATTGGCTGGCTCAGAGACTATATTACACTTTAGTATGGAGTTTTGTGTGTAGTGACTTTAAAAAGAGAAATGCATGTGAACAGCAGTGTTCTTTTGGATGCTGGTTAGATTGTCTTGGTTTTGAGTAGAGGTTTAGCACACTTCAGCAACACCGTGACTTTAGGTGATTTGCCTCATCTATAAAATAGAGTTAATGTTGCTACTTAATGAAAAGGATTGCTGTAGGGATCAATTGTTAAAAATGCATGATGACATTTCTCTCTCTCTCTCTCTATATATATATTTATATATATATATATGAATATGTATACACACATATGTACATACATATACATTTTGCTTTCTAAATTTTTTTATTAAATGTTGAGCTCTTTTAGATATATATAGTACTTTCTGTAAATAATTTTAAGAGTGGAGACTATATTTTCCATCATTTTTCATTATTATTGACATTTAGGATAGTTGTATGGCACATATTGACAGCTCAATAAAACAATTAGATTGATCTATTTAAAATCTCCGTACCTAGGAATATTCCAGACTGTATGAGTACATATTGGGCAATGAGGAAAGTCAAAGTAAAACATCTCAGCACTTTGGTCACAGCCTTCGGGTGTGGATTTAGAAGGATGGGTGGGTATGATACGCACTTAGCATGTCTGATTTTGTAAGGTGGAAACATGAGCACACAGTAATAAGCTAGGAAAGTAAGGAGGCAAGCAGCTACGGTATTAGAGAAAGCAATGAAGAGACAAACATTTAGGGAGCGTTTGTTTCAGTGCAAGGTCACTGTTCATTAATACTTGGACAGATAGCTTATTAACCACCCAGAAAATTCACTTCAAGTTTTCAAGCTACATAATACTCAAAATAACTACCTGAATACAGATTAGAAGATATGGGCTGGCCACACAGGGAGCTAAAGCAGTGTTGTAAACCACAAGCTTCGTGGATTCTGAAAGTAGAGATTATCTCATGTATGACTTATCCTCCTGCCCCACCCACCCCTGGCCCTGTGCATATAGTATTTCTCTTTCCAGTCTATTTTTCAAAGCTTTCTAAGGATTTAGCACTCTTAATAGCTGCATAATACACCAGAAGGGCAGGTTGGATGATGAAGAATGTCACTGCGCACAGCGGGAAGCTTTGCATCAGGTGCCCAATGAACAGCATAGTTGGGGGTGGCTGGCCTGGCAGGTATGCTATTTTAGGCATCTTTTAATCCCCTGTAGAGTCTAGAGCACACTGCACACTGCAGTGCTACATTGAATGAATGAATGAAAAGTCAATTGTTTTAGAGTTTTTGCTCAGTATAATTTAGCAACTGTACAATTAAATTTCCTTTACCTGGGAGCCTTCTTTTTAGCTATGGCTCTGTAAAAATTTCCACTTGCTATTCCCCTATAGCTCAGTATCTTCTGGCATAAAATGGAGTTTATATTGTGGTGAGGAAAACCCATTAAAGTTTAAACTGCTTGCATATTTCTCCCATCAGAGGACTCTCCTTTTTCTGTTCCTCAAAAGATGCTGTTTGAGTGTAAGGAGATGTTTGATCATGTCACGAGGGAGCAAGGAAGAGACCATTGTTTAGTGCATTCTCTGGGATATCTTATCCTTTCCGATCACTGAGCCAGCAAGAGGCTGTCCAATAGTGAGTGACTGCTCCTCCTTTGCTTTGGATTGTGTTGGTAGTAACCGTTGGCAACAAGAACTTAATCACCTCCGATCATCATGCCTCTGAGACTACCCTGTGGCCTCAGTCCTTGTCCAGTTTTCCCTCAGTCCACATCTACCCTCGGCAATCACGTATTCCCTGCAACAGTATGTGTGCTTTTGCATCTGTGGGTTTTTGAGAATCAGGGATACTATCTCCATCTGTCTGTCTAGACAACCCCCTCTCAGCCAGTTCCACTTTACCCCCACCGTAGAAGACATGATGTTCTGGGAAATACAAGGCTACTCTAAGGGGCCTTGAGAATTGGAGAGCAATACTTGTAAGTAATGTTTCTACTGTACTCCCACCAGAAGTTCAACTCTATTAATGATGATAGAAAGTGAAGATATTCCTGATTCTTCCCCTCTATTCTTATTTCTTTTTTTCTCCCCAGGCTGTGTCCCAATTCAATTCTTTCCTTTGACTCTTAATGGGCTCTTGGCTCCCTCTCAGCCTGACAAGTGATGCTTCTATATCTCATCTTCTCTCCTCCCTTGGAAGGTCCTCCTCTACTCTCTCCCTTACTATAGGAATGGTGAAAGGGCTATTGGGAAGAAATCTGGCTTACTGTTTCAGTTTTCTTGGACTTTTATAATAGTACATTAGTAGCCTATTATATGGTGATATGTTCCAAGACCTCCAGATGATGTCTGAGATTGCAGAGATTACCAAATTCTATATAACACCACACACACACACACACACAATTATGTACATGTATCCTGCAACATTACCATTATAGTACTAGAGTTAATCTATACTTCTATGTGTTATGCTTCGGTGTCTCCTTTGCATCACTACCTTTGTGCCTTGGTGGATAGGGAGAGCTGTTGTGCAACAAACTGAATGCTTATATAACAGAAATTTATTGTCTCATAGTTCTGGTGTCCAGAAGTCTGAAATTAAGGTGTTGGTAACGTTGGTTCCTTCTGAGAGCTATAAGGCTGTTCTGCGTGTCCTGTAGATGGCCATCTTTCTCTGCATTTTATATTGTCTTCTTTATCTATATGTCTATGTCCAAATTTCCTTTTCTTATAAAGATACAGGTCAAATGGCATTAGGGTCCACTTTAATGGCCTTATTTTAACTTGATCACCCCTATAAAGGCCTATCACCAAGAAATGGCACATTCTGAGGTTCTAGGAGTTAGGACTTCACCAAATGAACTTTTTCAGGGGGAGGTATGTAACTGAATATAAAATAATTACCAAGAAGGAAAAATATTCTCTTAAGCGAATTGAAAATATTCCTGTTATCCCACTACATTGTATTTGTGCATTAGGATGGCGTGAGAGTGTTGTCAATCTTCTTAGAATGATTACATTTGATTCCTTTAAATGAATTTGGAATTTTTCATCATTTTCTTATACTGTCAGTAAGAGTATACTCTAAGATAATAACTCTATTGGTGAAGTTTTACACTAGGGTGTGATTGAAGGTGGCTATGTGAGCTTCCAGATCTTTTATGGGGTTAGAAAAGGGGCCAAGTGATGGAGCTTATGTTACACTTTCCCCCCGAAGCCCTTGACATCAGATGCAACCCTGCTGAAACTTGATATGGGAACTAAAAAGAGAGTATTTGAGTCAGAGAGGAGGTAGGAGTGGGTAGAACTGATCACAGAGATTTAGGCAAGTAATTCAGTTTGTGGGAGTATGACGGTGATGATAATGAAAATAGTTGCTCCATTTACTAAGCAATCATGTGCCAGACAATTCAAGTGTTCATTCATTTGCAGTTCTGCAGAGGCAGTACCTTACAGTGGTTGAGGACATGGACTAAGGACTCGAGAGCAGGCCCTGCTTGGCTTTGAATGCTAGTTCTGACATTCATTTACTAGATTATTTTGGACAACTTATTTATTCTCTTTTGTTTTAGTTTCCTTATCTGCAAAATGGATTTGAAAATAACAGTATCTATCTTCTAGGGCTATTGTCATAATCAAATGAATTCATATATTACAGGAGCTAGATGAGAAAGAATCACAAAATAAGCACCATACAAGTATTATTTATTAGTATTAAAAGTATGAGATGAGGGCTAGAGCAGTGGCTCAGTGGTTACAGAGCTTGCCTGGCATACGTGAGTATGTGGGTTCAAATCCCAACACCGCACACACAATAGGGTATCTGAGCAATGAGAGCCACATGAAAGGCTAGGTAGAGTTGATTCTGTCTTTCTCTCTCTCTCACTGTCCCTCTCTCTTAAAAAAAAAGTATGAGATGATAGGTGCTGGGGAATCAAAGGCAACTAAGATATATGCCCTGCCCTGAAGAAACTCACAATTCATAAAAGAAAATAACTAAACACATATTGTCAATGGCATATTGGCATTGAGCATACTACATAGGATGCTGTGTAAATTCATAAGAAGGCATTGGATTCACCTAATTCATATTATTGGCCTCAGAGAGGGCTTTCTGGAGGACATGGGTTCTAATTTGGATTTCAAATGATAAATAAAAATCATTTCGGCCAGTATTTCTCCAATTATAGCATTCATCAGAATCACATGGAGAATATATTAAAGTATGTTCCCATACCTGAAATTAACTATCAAGGCAAACAGGCATTATTTAGCCCCATTTTGTAGACAAGGAACTGAAATCCACAGAGATTAAATGGCTCAAGGTCAATTTCTGAAGTATATGACTACAAACCCAAGGACCCCAAATAGTTATAGTCAATTAATTTCTCACAGGTTCAAAGCCAAAGAAGCCAAGGGGCCACTGCCTCTCACTCAGAACACATGTTATCTACTTTGATTCAAATCCAGAACATTGTTCTTTGTAGCCTGAGCATGAGCCACAGAGTATTAATGTTTGAAATAGCACTAGTGCTTGGTATGGCAATCTGTCTGTCCAATGTGAAGACTCACCTTTCAGTACAGTTGTAAATACATTTGAAATGATCTGAATATCAAGACAGAACTCACCTGAACATTGGAGAACTCTCGACTTTGAGGGTTTATAACATGGTCAGACTTAGTAAATTTCTTTAAAACTTGTTAATATTTTCTGCTTATGAACTCAAGAATCTATTTGTTGAATACTAAAATGATTTAATACCAACTTTAAGTGTTTTCAGTTATAGAAGGATAAACAATTCTAGTGTCTTATAACACACACACTGTATCAATGATATAATTTACCTATTGGATGGATGGTAAAGACAATATAATTTCAATTTTGGATATTTTAAGATATAGAAGAGTGAAGAGAAATCTCACAGCTTCTAACTCAAACATCATTTCAAGCAAGACAAAAAATTTTGTGGGCCATTAGTTCTTAATGGAAATTAGTGCTATAGCTATTTTTTTTAAGTAAGTATATGGTGCACTAAGATGCCAAGATATTGTGATTTAAACAACAGCACAGTTATCTCCAGTTTGCATGCAGAATAACTGTCTGTAATGAATGATTTGATCCTTGGGTCCTAAAGAATGCTGAAAGCCATTGGGTATTCTTCCATGAAACCCAAGGTCATTGCCCTCTGTGGGTGGGACACAAAAACAGCACCCATAAATTGACTAGTTTTTGGCTGGAACACTAACTAGGAGATTGGCATCAAGATCTGAATGTTTTTCTAATAAAAAATTTGAAAGAAGTGAGATTCAAAATAGACTGTTACAGTGTTTTCTGCTTGAGGAAGTGAGGCAGTGAAATGGCTTCTGTGTAGACACAGATGTATGTGGGTGAATGTAAAAGGCAGGAAAATGACGAGTTGGAATGCCATTTTATCTGCAGCTTTAAGTGAGCAAAACCACCAATACAAGATTTTTCTTTTTTTAGTGATAGGTACTGTGTTAGAGTTTGAAAAGTTTTCATTTAAAAATTATTATTATTTTTATTTTAGTCCATTGCAGTCTTTTTAAGTTTTTTTTCTCAAATTTTCCATTCTTTTTAAAAATTATTATTTTGTTTTGAGGTGTTGTGTGGTACAGGTCAACCATTTGTTGTTGTTTCAAAGAACTTGAACTCTGTATTCAGAAAGACTACCTTATAATTCCACCAACTGTGACCATGAGCATCTTTTAAAACTTGTCTAGACCTGCGTTTTTTCAACTTATAAAGTTGAAATAGTACACCTGCTTCAAAACATTGTGCATATTATGTGTTTTTAAGTGCTGTGCCTGGTCCATGACACACACACACACACACACACACACACACACACACACACATAACTCAAGTGTTTACCATTATTCTTACCATTTGGGCATTATACGGTAAAATGCAGCTGGCATGTTCTTCAAGACACCTTGATTCCTTTTGTGCCACCTTCTACTAAAGAATCTGGGCTAGAGTCAGGAAACTAACCTCATGAACATTGTTCTCCATTCAGCCAACATCCTCTGATAAAAAGCTCAGTTCCTTTTCTCTATTATTTCTTCTCTAGTTGTATCTTGAGCCAGCCAAAATGACAATAAACAGACCAACTGAGCCATTTACCCTGCAGGGTTACCTTTCTTCTGTCTAGCTCCATAAATCCTCAAATAGAAGTGTGCATAGAAGCAACGCTTAACTGAGCTGTGCCACACCACTGCTGGACTGCCATTTCTTATAATTTTTTGACCGCTCCTTGATCATCTGCTTGTCATTTATCTTTTTGTTTCCTGTCTTTACATAGTGCTCTCCTTTCTAGTCTCTGGAAAAACTTTGCCTTGCTGCAAGCATCCACCATCTGTCTCTATCATCTCTGCTGCAGATGTTGAACTCTTAATTGGCTGGTTTAATAATTTTGTTGCTTATTATGCACATTTCCATTACTCTACCAATGTTAGCATGCTTAATTTGCACTGAAAGTTGTAGATAGACAAATATTGAATAACCTGAAAAGTTAAATTGCTAAATAGTTTGTTTTCACTCTTTCCTACTCAACTTCCTCATAAAGGATCTGGATAACCCTGAGATCTACCAGAAGCTTCAGTCAGAGCTTCCATAGTGACCATCCTTGGGAAAAGGTGTTTTTTCTTACCACTGTGATGGACACCCTCTCTGTTAACACCTGTAGTCTTGCACAGAAGTGAACACATTGTGTTGCTTATGGCTTAAGGAAATGTTTAGATGCTGGTTAAATGCTATTTTCTTTTTTCCTTTTTTGAGGGGCAGAACCATGTCTAAGGAACCCTAAAGCTTTAACAATATTTGGGAACCCTTTAAAAAAGGTATTCAATATGAATACAAAATTAATATTTATCTAAAATGAAAAGAAATTTCAACAAGTAATTATTTTAAAAATTTGGCAAAATCACAATGATTGATTTAGAAAAATAGCACCATATCTCTTTATTTATTCTTTGATAATTTCTTAATAACATTTTAATCAACATTTTTGGTTACATGCTCCTTAACTGCCTCTTTACAGGAATCCTTATGTAACTTTCTACATATATTTAGAGAAAAATGATATTCATTCTTCCCCCTAGCACTATTGATGGAAATTCGTATGTTTCTATCAACAGTGTAGAAAATTTCTTTTTGCTATACTTTTGTTATCAGTAGTGTCATACTAAGGCATTAACATTCATAAAACATATGGATTCATTCACAGAAATATTTACTACTTATAGCACTGTTGTGGGTTTTTTCACTGCAAACAGGGATAATGATAAATTTTATTTGGTGCAATTTCCATCAAAAAGAAAAAATAAAGTGCTTAAAATGACATAGTCTGCATTAGATAGAATATTCCTGAGAAGAGAGAACTTACATTATGTATAGCTATTAAACACATTCTCTGCTTACAATTTTACGTATCCAATGCTTGGAAGAATTTTTCAAAGACTGGTTCTGCTCCATACATTCCAATCTGTTTCTCATCCAGTAGTAAAATTCTTTATTGAGCCAAGCACTGTAGACCACATTCATACAGTGATATTCTCTCTGGTATATGTATATGATGCCTTTATCCAATGAGACTAGGGAGTTGGCACAAAGGACAGAGGGAATTTGTCTAGAAGTCATTCTTGTATGAGGGTGGGCTAAAAACAACAACTACACATTCAAGTATTTTCACATTATAAGTCCGAACAAATGTATCCTAAACCTAACTGAATCTAAAGTGAGTGTGAAATTACCCAAGGCTATTGAAATGCCCCTACATATGAGGGCCTGTGTAAGAGAATAGGAGTCAGAGTGAGAGATATAGAAGTCTTAACTGTTTGCAGCTAAAATATCTTCCAAAAATTTCTCACATTTAGAAAAATATTGCTAGGGAGTTTCTTTTCTTTGAGACATACCATCCATTAATCTTTATGGAGTACATTATGGTGTTTTGATACACATATGCAATGAGTAGTAATCAAATAAGAGTAATAAGAACTTCAATCTCTGCAAATAGTAATCATCTTTGTGTGCTAGAAATTTTATACTCTTATCATATTGAAATATATCATAGATTGTTTTAGTCAATAATGACTCTACTGTGTCCCCTTAAGGTTTTGGCAAAGAGTAAGCAATTGAGAGTCCCTGAAGCCTAAGTTTTCCCTCCTTGCTATCTCCCAGCTCTTTTTTTTTTTTACTTCCTTTTCCTTTTTCTTTCTTCCATCCTGATTTAGAGCAGAGTGATTAAAAGTGATTGCATGGATTTACATTTCAGCTCTTATCACTTATTACCTATCTGTCTTTGAGTGATTTGCTTAGCCTCTCTGAACATGAATTACCTCTTCATTGAGGATAATGCTAGTACTGGTTCCACAGAATTGCAAGAATTAAGATAATATGTGTAATTTTTTTTAAAGAAAGAGGCACAGTGTGGGAGACAGAGAGAAAGAGAGAATTAATTTTATTTAGTTTTTCATGTTGTCTTCGTTGCTTCAACTTTGTTGTGTAGGTGGTGAACCCATGGACTTGGACATGCAAGGCAAGCACCCTAAGTGCTGAACCACTACTCCAGCACCATGTGTAAACTATTTAACTGACACATTGAGTGTCAAATAAATGCTAGTTTCTCTTCTCTATGTTGCATCAAATAGATACTAAAGAGAGGTCACTCTCCTTGAGAATGTGAGACAAAAATAAATAAAAAATTATTTCACGACTGTTTAAAATTGGCAAATGTTCCCATAGTAGGTAGTCAAAGCCCCAGAAAAATAAATTTATATGGAATGTCAAATAAGTGGTGGAGCTTTGGGTTAAATTGATAGAATGCATACATGGAAGAGCTGGTGTCAAATAAAGTATCAAAGTGCTGATAGGATTTGGATAAACAAAGAAGAGGAGGATGAAGGAGCTATGTAAGTTGGTGATCAATACAAAGAAAGGAAATGCATAGATGCTGGAAAATGTGTACTCATACTAAAGTAGTAATTTTCAAACTATACTTTCTTAGAATATAATAAGTTGAACCATGTATCGTTCTCCTATTCTCACCAGATTAAGTGAGGGGATAAAAATTTCTTAATATATATGTTTTATCCCAATCTAAAATTTTTTAAAAAATAGGAGCTGGTAAAAATACTAGCATATAATATAACCAAGGAATTCTTACCAAATGAATATTCAATAGAAGATTTTGCAAGTAGCTGTGGCAGACACCCTTAGTTGATTGGCACAATTGCCTTGATTTCCTTTATTGTTGCCTTCTATACTGCAGACAATAGAAACTTAAACACTCATATTATCAACCTCTCTTGACAAGGTCTTATAAGTAGATTTGAGCTGGAGACTTTCTAGGAACAATTTTGCCTTTCTGATGGGTCCTGCAGGGCTGGTAACATACTTTTTTCCTTCATTCTGTCTTGAATGTGGGTGTCTTGCCTGGAGTTGGAGCTGCAATCTTCAGACCAAGAAGGAAGACCAAGAGAACTGCAGGGACACTGTTCCTGCCATTGTATATCCACTGAAACAATGCTGTCAGCCACAGATTTACAACAAAAAAAATCAAACTTCTTGTTACTTATGTACAGGAACAACTGACATGTAAAGTTTCGAAGTAGAAACTTTTTTATGACACTCAAGAATTTTCATTGAGGTACTATACAGGAAGTCAGGGACTTTGAGTCTTTTATCCAAATTATCTACATGACCTTGGCTAAGTTATTTAACCTCCATTTTCTCATTTATAAGAAATTCATTATACCAGCCTATCTTATAGGATCATCATGAGTTTTAGTAAATAAGTCTAATGTGCTTCATAAATACTTAATGATGATAATGATCATGCAAACCAAACCACTTTTGTAGGACATGGAAATGATGTCCCCTGAAGAAAGGATCAACAGAGTGTAGACAGGAAATAGTATTTTTACAGGGAGAGAGTATGCTTATTCCCAAGGAAAGGTGATCATTTAAACTCTGCGTATCAAATTGAAGACTAAAAGGAGAAGATGATGGTGTCATGATTGGGTTTATTCAGAATGTAATTGAAGATTCATCTGTTGAAGACGAGACTTGTTTTATTCTCTCCTCAAATTGTGTAGTACGGGAAATCAAGACCAGGGGAATGTTAGCTTATTCAACTCTATAAAACAGCTCACCTTTTAACCTCTTTTTCCAAATTTTGCTTACTTTTTTTAAAAATAAGATAGAAATCAAGATATAACTAGCTAGAGATAGGAAAGATGCATAAAATCCCTATAATTTCAGAAAGCCTTAAAATTATGTTCTAAGTCAGCTTTAAAAGGTTATTATGCCTGCTGAGTGGCTATTTTATTTTTGGTGTGAATTCTTGGGCATGAGACTATGGATTATCCAGCAGGGGCTTTGCCATGGAAATTTTCCAGTACACTGCTGAACTCTGTCCTCAGTGATGAGACTTGAATTAATTCAGGTAAAAATGTCAAATTTCCTAATTTCCTTTTGCCATATTTCCTTTTTTTATTGTTAGATGTTTTCTTCTTCCCTTAAGCTTTCTTATTTTTAATATTTTTAATCAAAGTTATGTATTTATTTGAATCCTTAGAATTGTTCTGTCCATAGGCATGCATTTCAGTGTCTTTGGGGGCTGAATAGCTCAGTAGAGTAGACATGTGCCTAATGAAGCTGAGTATATGGTTTCGATCCCACTTAATGAACTAGCTAAATTTTCACAGAGAAAAATGCCCCTCATTAGGCAGAAGCTATGGTTTCAGTGTTTTGGTGTGTTCTGTTGATTCCCAATTGTGAGAGAGTTTTCTTCCATTGTTGAGAAGACAACTGGAAGCAACATATTCTATGGGAGGAATGATTAGCACCTGTACATCACAGCTAATTACTAAGAGATTGAGCATAAAAAGTAACTCTATAGTGCTTTTAACAAGTCTTAGTACCTTTGAATGAGACTTTCTCTTTACTTTTGACTTGTTAGGCAAACTAGAATGATCTGGATTAATAGTTCTCTGGGACTCAAATGTATCTGTGTCTCCAAACAGAAAAATGCTTGTTGTGGCCTTTCTCAGCTGCCCTGGATCTTTTTGCAGTTTGCTTAAGCTCCTTCGGGAAGGGCTGCTGGATTGTACATTGTTAAGTTTGAAAAACAGGGTGTCCACACGGGCTTCAGATGTTTCGCATTGGTATCACCTGCCAATTATTCTAGGTCCTTCAAAAGGCGCACGTAGAGGCTTATTGGTCAAACGTGTGCCTCCGAAATCCAGGTGTGGCAATGAAAGAGCTAATGCAGAGAGGCCTCGAGGGGGCGTGGTGAAGGCCTTTATAAAAGAGGCTCCAGCATTAGTAAGGAGCTCTTGCGCTCCTTCGTAAGAAGAGCTCTTACACTTTCTGCCGGCTGTGCTGTCCCTGCTCCTTTGGGAGAGAGATCTCGTACTTTGCTGCTGGACGTGGTGTCCCTGATCCTTTGGAAGATGAGCTCTTGTCAGCAGCCAAACCTGCCTATGCTTTGCTCCTGAACTTCCCAGCCTTCAGAACCGTGAGAAATTGCTCTCTATGTTTGTTCTGAAATAGAGTCTTGTAGTGTTGCCTTGACTTGTTTGAGATTACTTAACGTTAGGCATTTTGTCGTAGCAGCACAAATGAACGTTGCCTTGAAAGAGAGATGTAAATATGGATATATAAAAAGGAGAAGTAAAGTTTGGACAAAGAAAGACCGTTTCGGGTCTCCGGCCTGTGGTTTTTCTCATCCCCAGCCCGTCCCTCAGGTCAGAACCCGGCTGGACTGGGACAAATGCTGTCATGAGTTTAGTTCTTTTCTGGTGCATGCTCCTGTCTCTCCTACTTTATTTTTTCTTTTCTTTTAAACCCAGGCCATGTTTTAAGGGACCTGATAGCCCAGTTGTTGGGATTTCATTCATTTCAGCTGGGGCTATCTCTACTTTTCTCAGGATGTAGGAAAGTCTCTTTTTATTTTCTTTTAATTGACAGTTGATAACTGTCCTTGAACTATTAGTAAGCATTATTGGCTTTCTGGTCCATCAGGGTAGATCAGCTGAGAATGGACACACTTTTTTTCATGGTCTCATACATTTCTGTAGCAGACTCAGGAAGTATATTAAAGGGAATTGTTTTCCAATGCCAAATGGCAACTTTCACTCACTTCTAAATGTTAAATCCTCACATTAAAATGATTAGAATTTTTATATAAAATATTGTTCATCTGTCTTCAATGTACTGCTAATTCTTTAGGTACCTGAAGTAGCTTTAACTATTGAGTGTTTTCCTTTCTTAGAAAAATGAACAGACACAGGTGTACACATACATACTTGCACATTCACTCACTCCTTTTACCCTAACATTTTTTTCCTTTAAGCTAGTTTATGATACGTAATTGAGAGCCACTGTTTAAAAATATTCAACATATAACTTATTCTTTCACTGAAATAGTTTTCTTATTTACATGATTTCTTAAAAAAGTAATAATAATGCACATTAGTACATTTCCTCTGAACAATTCAGTGCTTCATGAAGTGCTAGGGTACTCTTGTAAACATTTTAAACTTAACCTTAAATGAGTTCCTTATTCTAATGAATCTGATTTTTGTAACACATTGTGCATCTTGAATGACATATTTAATGCTTATCAGTGGCAAGAATTATAAGTATTAAAGGACTTTCCTCACCTATGAGAAAAAAATAAAAGGGTGGGGGAAGAGATACATCAGTTATTACAAAAAGAGGAGCCAATAATGTCCTTTTGTAAGAAACACTCTTAAAAGATAATGAACATGAAAAATTAATTAGATTTCAAGTTGGAAGTGTCTTTCTCTACTTGATGAATTTGATAGTGCTGCTATTGCTACCTTAATGTATAAAAGGAAAAATGTCAAAATTAATAAGATAGTTAAGAATAAAGAGAATGGAATGGTTATCTTTGAGGGGGCTGAGTACTCACTAGAAATAATAGCTAATTGGTATTAAGCTAACTTAGGAAAAGAATCAAGCAACATTGTTTTAGACATCTTTGACTGGCATGGTTTCTAAAAGCATTCTAGTTTGCAGAAATTTAACTGCATTATTATGGAAATTGGATATCTCTGGACTGAAAAATTAGTGTTTATGTCTGGCTTCTAACTTGTAAACACATTGTTGAAAGACTTTTATTTATCAAGAGGATGTGAGCCAGACATTAGTGTGCTCATGCCTTTCATATTCCAACTCATTCTTTCATAAAATTAAAAATAATTTTTGGAGTTCAAAAAATACTTTCCAGGGGCAGATGTGTGAAGGGAAGTAAACAAGAGTTTTTATTTTAACCTCCCACACTCTTCTCCTCAGTGATTATTTGTAAACCATTTATCTCACTGGTGATAAATAAAATCTGGAAACCTGTCATACTGCAGCTTAATTAAAAAGTTTAAGAAGAATACTTGATACTTCATTCAGAATTACCAGGGGCAAATGGTCTCTTGATGCCCCTTCCACCTTTCAGATAATTTTTTTCTTATAAATACTTAGCTTGCAGGTTGAGTATCCAAGTGTTCCAAATGGTTGCTCCAGCTTTCAATAGCTCTGTACACTGGAATAAATTCATAATCTCTTGTTACATGTCAAAAACACAATGGGTTGTATATTGGCGATGTTTCCTGGATGGTGTTCTGTGTCAACACTAATTTTTGAATTGCTATGAAAGAATGTTTAGAGAAGACAGCTTGGTCTAGATCTAGGTGACTTTCCTAGAACCCAGTGAAATGTCTGGTTGGACAGTAAGAGAAAAGAGATCAGGGATCAGTATTCTTTTGAATTCAGAGGATATGTGTTCTCCTAAATGATCTGAAACATTAAATTCAGAGTTTTTCTAAAAGCTACTCAAACAAAACAGATCTCAAAGGTGATCTCAATTGAAATGATTCATGGTGTCACTAAGTACTATTACCACCGCCCTGCTCAGCCTGCAAACACCACCTTCCAGTTTGTCAGCCATGACAATGGGACTCCTTTTGTTCTTAAATTATTGCCAAACTAAGCAGAATCTGTGACTTTTTTAGGCTTCTTTGATTGTACTTTTTGATATTATCTTACTTTTTTTAAAAATAAAATAATACATGCTGGGGATGGTGTGGTGACTCTGTGGTTATGGTGCTTGCCTGGCATGTGCTAGTACACGGGTTCAAACCCCAGCACCACGTACACAACAAAGTGTCAGCGCAACGAAAGTCACATGAAAAATTAAATAAAATCGATTCTCTCTCTCTCTTTGTCCCTCTGTTTTTAAAAAACAATGAATGCTTACATTTATTCTACAAGAAAAATAGGATGCTTTAGAAGGAAACTTATAATAACATAACATAAACAATGTAACCTTTACTCTTTTCCTATGTAACACAACCAAGATGAGCATTTGTAGCTATTGAGTGGCTGTGTCCCACATGTAGACATGTGGCTTAACTTATCTGCCATCTATAAGCTTCCTAAGTTGACTCTGGTCATCAGGAGGAAGGAGAAAATATGGTCATGAAGGATCGCACCAGATTGAGTTGAACCTTTCTTCTGTTTGTCTTCTGTTGAAGAGAACTTGTCACCTGGTCACAGATAGAGAGGCTGGGAAATATGGTTTAGCAATGAGTGTGGGCAGGAAGGAAGAAAGGATATTGGTGGGCAGCTGAAAATTCCATATATTGCTTTTCAAAAAACACAATTAAGGACAAAGCAGAAAGCAAGAAATTGCCTTAAATTCTGTCACCTAAAAAATAACACTGTTAACATTGTTTTGTAAGTCTTTTTCTGGACAGATACAGATTGAACGGACAAATGGTTAAATAAGTGAAAAATAATATTGACATAATGCAATCATTCTATGCCAAACAATACTACCACTAATTTAATTTCAGTCAAATTTTCTTTAAGTGCATTTTAATTTTAGAAGAAGGGGGGGAAAACTGAACCAGTCATGGTGGCATAGACCTATAATCCCAGTGGTTTGGGATGCCGAGGTAGGAGGATTGCAAATTCATAGCCAGCCTCAGCAACACAGCAAGGCTCTAAACAACTTAGTGAGAGCTTGTCTCAAAATAAAAATGTCTGGGGATGTGGCTCAGTGGTGGAGTTCCTCTGGGTTCAATCCCTGGAACCAAGAAACAAAACAACAAAAAGCTGAGATGAGATTTAAGAAATTACCAATGTTTCTTCATTAATAAGAGTTAGTAATTCTTATGTAATTCCAATAATGGCATAAAGACTTCTATAAGATTATTGTCAACAAAATTTTTAATTACTTATCTCAACTTAAATAATTGGAAAGGCAACACTGCTATAAGATGAGATGATTAGGACTTTTCATCGTTTCTCTTTTCCTCCCTTCTCTGTACCTCTTTGTTTTTACTTCAAATTATTTTTCCTTGTCAGCATTGTAGCATTACATTCTATTCTGCAAACATAATTCCCTCTGTTGATCATTATGAGTTCTCTATATTTAAATGGAAGCATTGCTCAGTGCTACTCCTCTTACCATGACTTTTCCATTACCAAGTTTACTTTTTAATTTATCACTTGGTTGGTTGGATTTTATTGTCATGTAGTTTAAAAATTTTATTTACTTTATTTTTTTAGTAAGAGGATTGTAAATTCCTCATCTCAAATTCTTTTATGTTTCAGAATGCCAGCCTTTTGTCTTTATACTCTGAACACTCTACTGGCTGAGCTGTTTGGGTTGCATATTCATAGTATGATATAGACATTGTTCTGCTGACTTCTGGAAAGGATTGTTGCTATGAAAAGCATGAAGTGAACTTCATTCTCCCCCTGTGGGTATCTTTTCTGCTTAGACTCCTGAATGGGTGTTTTTCCCCCCTTAATTTTAAAGTTTGATAATTTAACTAATAGGTGCCTTTCTCTTGATCTTACTAGATCAAGAGATCTAGTGTGTCAATTAGTGTGTCTAGGCTCTATTCTAAGCACTTCATATATATTAACATATTTAATCCCTACTTTCATTTTATTGAGGTAGTGAGTAATATTATTTGTATTTATCTGATTGGTTAAGTGAGTCCCATAAAAGGGACAGACCTTGATGGTAAGTGACAGACCAGAATTTAGAGCCAAGTCTTATGGCTCTAAGGTGTGGCCATAATTTTTACATACTCCTGCATCTGTGGTATCATAACTGAATGATCTGAATTCAGTGCCTAGCATTCTCTTTTCACCTGGACATTTTCTTCTTTCTTACCATGAAATTTCCCTGCAGTTCACCTGGACATTTTCTTCTTTCTTACCATGAAATTTCCCTGCAGTTTATATCTGAAACTTTTTCCTATTTCATACATGTTCATGTTCATACATGTTTAGTTCTTGGTATTAGGGATTGTCAAACTGTAGTCTGTGAACCAAATCCCACTATCAAAGTGAAGTGTTATTGGAACACTTCCATGTGAACCATTTACATGTTGTCTACGGTTGCTTTCTGGTCCAATGAGCAACGATGAGGAACCGTGACCAAGACTGTGACTTGCAAAGCATAAAATATTTACGATCAGGTTCTTTTCAGAAAATTTGGAGACTCCCTGCTTTAAATGAATCATTCAATTGTTAATCATATGCTTTTTCATTTTTTTCTTCTTTCTATTTTATTATGTTTCTTTTCATTACATTTTTGTTGCCATTTATCATTTAATTCAGGCACTTGCTTACAGATGTTGTGTTCTCATTAATTTTTAAATAATGTGTGTCCTAACAGCTTCTGTGTCCAGTATACTTTTTACGTCAATCCTGCCAATCTGGGCTCTTACTTTGTCTTTGCATATTATGGTCAATTTTCTTCCTCCTTTTTCTTTCTTTCCTTTTGATTGTAGTATGTCTGCATAGTTCCCATGCTATTCCTTTATCTTCTGCTCATTTTTAACCTGAGTGACTTTACTCACATCTGTCATTTATCCATTATATTCTTCCCAGAAATACTTAGTTTTCTTTCTCAGCTACAATTTGATGGCTGAGCGTTGCTTTCCACATGTTTCTTGTAGTCTGAGGACTTAGGGATTGAACAATTGGAGAGTTCTTTCAAGAGTAAGTGAATCCTTGAATGATTTTTTAGACTTCATTGAATGTTTGGTACAAAGCCCCTCTGTGTCCCGATGGGACGCAGCACACCTGGTGGACTTCATCAGCATCTCCTCTACTCAGCGCACCTCTGGGATTTTGCTCTCCTAGACACAGTTGAGCTTAGAGTGGGAGGCAGACGTTTTACTGGCTCCTTCTCCATCAGGAAGCCTCTCCACCCGGAGGACATCAGTAGGACTTTTCTTTTCTGAACCTTGCCCACTCACCTGTCTTCAGAACGGCTAGGGGATGTGAGATGAAGCGTCCATTATCTAATTTCTCAGGTAAGGCACCACAAAAAATGCTTTTGTGATCAAGGAGTGCTCTGAAATCTAACCATGAATTTTCATTATAACTGCAAGCAAATGCTCTGACCTGTAATTTTGAATTCTCTCTTTGGTTTGCAAACAATTTCCTCTAGAGTGCATTGCTTTCTACTTCACAGAAATCTTGGATATAAACACGGATCTAAGAAAGACAAAGCAAAACAAAAGACCCTCTTTGAAATGTATATCTTGCATAGCCTTTAAGATAACTGCTTACTCTATTTCAACCCTGCAGATCCTGGAGGAAATGGAGGAATGGCCACCTATTAAAAATTAACAAACACTGAAAAGTTTTGACAAGTTGACTGTAATTACCACAGCTGTTCACTTCATTTTTTTTTTAAATGCTGTTAAGTAGTAATTATGAACTACCTGTTTTAAGAGCTACACTTTTATGTGGCTGTTCTTTCTATGCCCATTCTGGGAAGAAGTGATTATGTTTATAAATTCCACTGTTGTCTCTCCCACTTGGGAAATAATGGTCATCTTATCTGATCACGTCAACAAGGAAATGAGTGAAATATGAGTATGACATTTACCTTGCTCATTCCCAAGCTTCTTATAGATAGCTGTTTCCTAGGAGGGCCCTGGGCAATGGGAGGCTACTTAAATCAATTTTCAGTACTCGTTGCAGATGGGTGTTCCAATCCTCTGATTAGGTATTTGAAGATGGCAGATATGTGGTCATTGTCATCTCTTTGTATGCATCACTCAGCAATCTCTGTGTTCACTTCTGCCCACTCATCCCCGAGAAAGCTTTGGAATCATTTCTCACATGGTGCCTCAGGGAGCTGCTTCCAGTCCTTGAGAATTATTAGCACATGAGTTAAAACTGACCACCATCCTTGATCCACTTAAAGGACTAATTAAAAAAATTAGAATGGATGAAGTTAATAGGAAAACCACTTCTTGCTCTTAATCCCTGACATCTTGTAGAATCTGAGAATGTCAGGTGTTCATTTTGAAAACACATTTTGATGGCATTAGAGAAACACAGGAGCAGCAGTGCGTATTGTTATTGGTTTACACATTAATTCCCTTCAAAAGTACACTGGGAGTGTCTTCGGATTGCTGAGCTATCTGATTGCTCCTAGAAGAGCGCAATCTCAGAGGTTCTCAGAGATTGTGCTGTAGGTTCTCAGTCCAAAGAGGGAGATGGTTGTGCTTATGAAACTGCTATTGGGTCTCCACCCAAGGCATGTGGGATGTCATGGGGGAACCATTGATTGCGCCTTGGGAGGATTAGGATGGAGAAATAGCACAGCTCCTGGTTCCCAAGCTGGGTCCTGAAGCAGGTGTCAGTATTACCATTTGAGTTGTGATTTAAAGATAGTAGTATTGAGAAGATATTATATATTAAAGCTAATTAAAATTCATCATCAAAAGTAAGAGCAAAAGAACAGTTGATAATTGTCTTTTGGGACTTGCTACATCTATAAAACCTCAATCAGAATCCTCCAGAGAATCTGCCTCATTTACCTATACCTATAATAAGAAAAGTTTTTAACTTTCACAATCTAACATATGTATAAATATATAAAATTTGAAAATTCATGAAACTCATTCTATATTTGATACATCTAATCATTTCTAATTTTGAAAAGTTGCTGGTGATGACCAAAAACAATATTCATTTTTTTTTTTTAAGAGAGAGGGACGGAGGAGTGGGGGAATGGATTTTATTTAGTTTTTCATGTGGCTTTTGTTGCTCTGACACTTTGCTGTGCTGGGGTTTGAACCCAGATCCTTGTGCATACCAGGCAAGTGCCGTAACTGCTGTGCCACTACTCCAGCCCCCAAACAACCTATTTTTAACATGCTATTAGATGATTCAAATTTGAATAACATTCATAGAAGATGTGTGCTCATATACGAAACTATTCACATAACTAAAAGTCAAGACTATATAGGAAAGTAAACCCTCTGTAGAATATAAACCACAGATAACTTTCTAAACCAAATAGAAATAATTTGGGAAACTAGCTGGAATGCCAGGAATTTTTGTACTTTCTGAACAAGGACATTTTGAATTTGGTCATGTTTCTCTTTCTGTTTCTCTCAAGTTCAGTGTCAAATTTGGACTCTATAGCATAATTTTTTTGTATAATTTACCTCTGACTTCATTTTTCCCTTTTTTGGGGTTGGAGTTCTGAGATTGCTTTTTGAAAAATCTTATATTTTTTTGTATTGTTTTAAGGTACAGTCACACTTTTGGATAAAGACACAAATAAATGACACAAATATTGTTATTGCTGCTATTAGTGCAGATAAGTGAGCACTGAAAATCTCTGTATTCTCTATTGTGCTTTGAATTGCTTTGTCTGAATTACGCAGAACACTCCTTTCTTTTAATGTGCTTGTACCATCATTCCATTGTGACTAATTCAGCTCATGCACTTGAAATTCTTTAGTTACATTTTGAACAGAAACTCTTAAAAATGGCAGAGAGCTTGGAAACACTTGCACCTGTCTCCCTTGCTAATGCTGTAGAGAGAGAGAGAGAGAGACAGACAGACAGACAGAGAGCTCCATACTTCATCAGGTTCCTATGGAACACTTTGTTCCAATCACCATCTATTGTAATTCCCAGGTTGTTATAGTGGAGAATTTCACAAGAACAAAAAGTCTCTGATGGAAATTTGAAGCTTTTATACATAAAAAAAACTTAAGCATGCTAATTACTTCAGCGATAACATATCAAGTGTATCCCTGAAAAGGGAATTTTGTGTTTCGGAACATGGACGAAGCTGTGACTACCCAATGGAAGGGCAGATATTTGCCTACACGTAATTACCTATGGTAATTGCGTCCCGAGTGAAAATGCTTTATGAAGCCTAGTGGAATAATTACCAAAGCAAAAGAAGCATGTTAACATCAAAATACTGACTCAGAATAATTCACAGGCAGGAACAGATACCAGCCTGTCTGGGAATCGGTAGGGCTTCTGTATTTCACCCATGTTGGTTGTCAAACATGCCACAGATGTTTTCCAAATGAGCAGGTGCCTGAAACCAAAATGTTACATGAACTAGGTTGGATTTTACATTTCATGATTCTCATCATATGTGTGCACATCTGTACTGGTTTATATTTCTAAGCAGACTTTGTATGTTTTAAAGCATAAGCACTGACACTTTAATCATAAACACTGAATTCCAATATTCAACAGGATCTTGATTAAGAATTTTTCAGAATTACATAATAAGTGATGTGCATATTTTCCAGATTATTGGCTTCTGGACCCAAACAGGCAGATGTGATGCTTCACTAAAGATCAAAGGAGACCTGGCAAATTTATCTGTGCATGCCATTGCTTTATACTCTCGTGCCATTGTTACTATTGTTATTATTTTGAGTTTCCTTGCAAAAAGTATGAGGTAAAATCTAAGCAGCAGGACAGAGGTGAGGGTTTATTCCCTGCATTCTCTTCCTGTGTCTCTTTTAAAAGCCTCCTAGTCCTTCATTGTGGTTTTCTGATCGCGAAGTGAATTTCTTTGGCTTCTTCCTATGTCTAGAAAGAAGTTATCCAAGTGCTAGCCACTAACTCTAAGATAGAGCAACCAATAAACCAACCCTATGATTCATGGAGCTTTATAGTCTAAGAGGAGTTGACCATTAGATATGAACTTACATAGGGAATTTGTGCTTCAAGAATTTATCATCCAGACTATGCCCATCAACCCCAAGACAATGAAATGCAGTTTTCTGTTATGTAAGTTGATATGTTCTAAGGGGCTCAGTTTTTGAAGAGTGGCATTTCAATTTCAAGACTTAAAGAAATGTTTTAAAGCGACGTTTGAATAGTGTTCCTGAAGAATCTGCAGGGAGCCCCCTCTAATGTATGCTACATATAAATTCATATTTTCCTTCCAAATTCCTCAGGAACTTTAGTCAAATTGGGTTTTTTCGATATCTGAAAAGAAAATGAGGGTTGGTTAATTAGAATTCCACATAAAACCCCCAAAGAGACCACGACGACAGTATTGTCTGCCTTTTGTTTCAGCCCAGTGGCTGATGGTCAAATAAAGTTTCTTTGAAAAGTTTCTCATGTGTCCTGGATGATTGGATGCCTTGCCACGTTTTTTTCTCTAGAATACAGCACTGCAGGAAGAGGGATAGACAAATACCTGAGACACATCTTTCTGGATTTATTGCACATAAAGGGGAAGAAGGAGCACACATGTTTTTACAAAAGAATCATTTTCCTTTTAGCTAAGGATACACAATGAGCTGATTTAATTTTAATGAGTTTTAATCTGTCATTGTCCATTCTTACACTTATATTTTCCAAATCAGCGTTCCATTGTCTGTGCATGAGCCTGGAATACTTTTCATATAGTTTGGGAACGTTATTTTTCTGAAGGTTTCTTTTGTTTTGGAAACGGCCCTTTGCCCTCTTTCACATGTATAGTTACTTTTTAGGAGTCTCAGTGCAGCTTATGACTTTAATACTTACAGTTTTTAATCAGAAGACTTAGGGTCTCAAAACAATATTTTCTTGTTAGGCTGAATTTGTGCAGCAATTTTATGAATTGTAATACATTTTGTACATTAAGAATAGTTTCTTATAATCACAGGTACTTTAAAAATATGTGGTGCTATATAGCTATTAGAATTTAAAGCTTAATATTTTAATCCAATGTTAGTTTTTTGTTTTGTGCTGAAATTGCAAGGGATCAATCATATAATATCCTCTTTGCCTTTATGATGCATATTTTTACCCACAGAGCTTATAAAATGATTTTTATAGTGTGTTATTATGAACTTATACTATGTATACCTCTTATGCATACAAAGATGTTAATATAATGTTCCCTTTTCTATTGTTTAATAAAAATAGTAATAGTGTTACAATAACAAGGAAGTTCAGTTACATGAAATCTCAGATCCTTCTAAAATTGAAGCTGTAAGAAAAATATTTTTTTACGTGATCAACAATGTTGACAGTATTGAATAATGAGGGACAAAATGTCAGTATTCTAAAGAAGCTGGGCAATGTTTGGTTTAGAGACAGATAACAACAAAAGTTTATTATAGAAATCAGAATAGTGCAAATAAAGCCTTTTATTTATAGATGTTTAAGGCAGTTTTCATCCTTTTAAAAAGCAATTATAAGGGAATGAAAATATTGATGTGGGCAGGTCAAACTTTTGAATATTGATTGATGCCAGGTTTCTTTCTGGATATTTCCATTTAAAAATATATACTTAAAATGGAATATAAAGTTGGAAGAAGTAGAGGGAGAAGGCAGTGTGGAATGATGGAGTGGAAGTATGAACTTTAAATTCTACTTTGAACCCTACTCCAATAATTTTGTGAATAGAAGCCCCTTTGGGCCTTTCTCTTCTATAACTTAAGAACAAATAATCCCAAAGACAGTTTTCTTCAGGTTGTTTTATACTCAATTCCCTTGCCCAGAGTCCCTCTGGCTATAGTTCCCTTTTTGATGGGGCACAAGAGGGCTGTTGAGGGTAGCACGGTAGAGGCAAGTCTGTATTTCCAGGCCTCTTGTAAGTTCACCGGGATGTTTAGTCTGTCTATTCCTGGTTTGGAGAAGTGAGGCTTATTTGGTCCAAAAAAGCAAACATATACAAAACATTTTTCTAAGGTATGGAGTGACACTTGGGTCTTACTTACTTAGGAGGCTTTGGAATTCTCAGTTGAAGTAAAATATTGCCAGAATAAGTGCTTCCCAAACCAGTTAAAATTGCCTAGTCCTGTTTCCCGGGACCACAAACAATGGCGAAGGCCCTAAAAACTTGAAGTTTGGGGTCAAAGTTGTCATGGGTCTGAAAATACATGTTTGTCCCTGAAGATCTGTGTAGAATGATGGAGTGCTGTGAGAGCACATTGTGTGTGTGTGTGCATGCACACGTTTGTGTAAATGTGTGTGGTTGTGGGTGTGATGTGGTATGAGAGTTTGTGTGCATGTGTGTATGAGTGTGTGTGGATGTGCGTGAATGTGCATGCATGTATGTGTGATGTGTGTGAGAGTGTTGGCATGGGTGGGAAAATTAGGAATTTTATTCATTCTGGTCTCATTTGGAGCAAAATCGTGATTTATTTTTGAGAGTTAGTTTGAAGAATTACTGTCAGAGGCAAATTGAAACTAATGAAAATGTTGAGACAGAAGAGATGTGCAATAAAGGGATGGATGAATAAGGGAATGGTAGAATAAAGGAATGAAAAATCCGAAAGTCTCCCAATTTCACCTTATAGATAAAGTCATCTCCGATCCCATGGGCATTTCTCATAGGTTGGTTGTGCAATTCTGATGCCTTTGAAACAGAAAATTTTGCTAAGTGCTAAAGCAATATTGCTACCAGAACTTAAATAAAACTATGGTGAATCTTTGAGGTAAAATTTATTTTCTGCGAGATAGTAGCGTTATTTAGAAAACTGGATTTCTGTGTTTGGTAAAAAATGGGGATTAAACAATACAAGAATCTTTAAACTCTTTCCTATTAATGAGCAGATTCCTCATCAGAACCAACTGCATTTCCCCAAAGAGAACGCAGAACAGAAAATGCTTGCTGAATTTATTGTATGTAGATTGGAAAATAGTCACTCCAGGGATATGCATAATAGCAGCCAAGTTCAAATTTGTTCTTGTTCCCTCTTGTTTTGCACCTGCTCCTCCCTGAGCAGGGACCCAGGGCCACAAGAGGAATTCTTCTGGGATCAGAAGCAGAGTGAGAATTTGATGCTTGAAAAAGATCAAATTCTTAATGAGCCTTATCAAACTTATTTACAAGAAACATGAGCTGTGGATCTTGGGGACCTGGTGAAGAACTCCAAGTTAGCTCAAGGATGCGTTTGTTCTGAGAAGTCAGTCACAGAATTCAGAGGCTATTTTATTTTCAGAAAGTGTAGTGTGGGGTGATTAATAACCAGATAAATGGGCTCATTAGAGGATACCTGGTATCAGACTTACCAGTAGGTGGGGGAATACCTTGCCTCTATCCCTAACTTCTTTTGGGCCTAGAAGATATTTTCATCCCTTGATGGGGTTCTTAGCATAAAACTGCAAACATTTCTCTAATCTTTACTTATCTCTATCATTATTAATTACTTTACCAGATCAAAATAGATACCCTAATTAGCCAAGCTCTGTGTCAGGCCTCAGTGTTTTTAGGTTTATGGAGAATGTTACAACCAATGTGGGACTAACTAAAATGGTCCAGTAAGCAATCTCTGAAAATATAATCCCCGTAGCCTTGACCTGCTTAATTTGGTGTAATACCCCTAGGTTTTCCTCGATGTGATTGAAACTTGTCCTGAATACTCCAGATAATTAACTCAGTCCTTTCCTTATTTTTTTTTAACATTAACATTTTAGGAAACTGAAAGAAAAGAGAATAGTACAATGACTATCCCCATGTCTTTTGCCTGGATCAATCAATTGCTAACAATGAATTTTAACCACACCTTTGTTTATCTTTCTCTATATATAATAACACAAGTATTTTTGAAAATAAATTACAGGCATTAATGTGTTTCACACATAAATATTTACCACTAATCTAAAAATAAAGATGTTTCATTATTAATCACTATTAGTAAGAATCATATGCCATTACTTAATATATAGTCAGTTTTCCAATTTACCTAGTTGCTCTAAAATTGTCATTAATAGGTACTTTTAACAATTCTAGGATCCAATCAAGTTTCAGAAGTTGAATTTAATCTAATTTAGAAAATGTCTCATCATTTTCCTTTGTTTGCCATGTCAAAGTTTTTTCTCATGAATCTAGGCCTGTTATCTTGCAGACTGTTCTTCATTTTCTGTTTGTCTGATTGTTTATGCATGATTAGAATCAAGTGTGACCTTTGTCAGGAATATTGCAAAGATGAGTGGTATATAACTTATCTCTAACATTCCTCAGAAGAGCGAATTTCTTGTTAGCAGATATATCATGAGCAGTTAGACTTGTCCTCCTGAGCTTCTGCCATTAGCATAAGAAAAAGATCCTTAGATCTCAGTAAATTGAATGATATATAGACCTGTCCTGAAATCAAACCCCAGCTTTCATACAGGCCTTGCTAGATCAGCAGAATCCCCAGCCAGTCTGTAGGTGTGTAAGCAAAAAGTAAGCATTTATTTGTCATATGCCACTGAGGTTTTATGGTTAAATGTTAAACAAAAAGTGGTAAATGAGATAGTGATGTTGTCTACTTCTTTCTGTTTTTTTAAATTTGTGGTTAAAAACCGTAATTTGTGATCTGCCATCTAAATGTCCTCCCCACCCTCTGCTGGGGATTAAACCCAAAGCTTCATGCTTTCTAGGCCAGCACTCTACCACAAAGCTACAACCATAGCACAATTCTTAAACTTTTAAGTGTACAGTAGAATGTTTCTAACTATGGGTACATTGTTGCACGGCAGAACTCTAGAACGTTTTCATCTTGTCTAACTGACCCCTGAACAGCATTGAACAGCATTGAACTCATTGAACAGCAACTTTGTATTTTCCCTTCTTGGATTCTTCCTGTCACTACTCTACCTTGTTCTGTGGTCTTGACTACTTTAGATACTTATGTAAGTGGAATTATGCAGTATTTGTCCTTCTGTGACTGACTTATTTCACCTGGCATAATGTCCTCAAGGTTCACCCATGTTGTAGCATATGACGGGATTTCCTTTTTATTTTAAGACTGAGTAAATATTCACTTGGATGTGTACACTACGTTTCCTTTGTCCATTCATCCTTTGATGGGCATTTAGGTTGTTTTCACCTATTGGCTATCATGAATAAAGCTGCAATGAATTTGGGAATGCAGATTCTGTTTCGTTCTCTTGGATAAAAATCTGAATTGGGATTGATGGATCATATGGTGGTTCTATTTTTCTTTCTTTCTTCCTTCCTTTCTTTTTTGTTTTTCTTTTTCTTTTGAGAAGTCTCAATACTGATTTCCATAGGGGTTTAGGTTTTTTTTCTCTTTCTGAAAAAAAAAATGCCATAGGGATTAGATTGAATCTATAGATTTGTTTTTTGAGAAGTATGGGAATCTTTTTTTTATTTAAAAAAATTTTTTTAAGAGAGAGAGGGACAGTGAGAGAAATGGAGATTTCATTCAGTTTTTTATGTGGCTTTTGTTGCTGCAACACTTCATTTTGTACATTATGCTAGGTTTCGAACTCCGTCTCGCATATGCCAGGCAAGCTCTGCAACCACTGAGCTACCCACTGCTCCAGCCCCTGGGTATCTTAATAACATTAATTCTGCCAACACATGAACACAACCTGTCTTTTTATTTGTATTTTCTTTAATTTCTTTCAGCATTGTTATCTAATTTATGATGTATAAGCCCCTTTCCTTCTTGGTTAAGTTTATTCTAACGTACTTTGCTCTTTTTAATGCTGTTATAAATGGGTTTTTTTTTTTTGTCCTTTTAGATGGCTTGTGTATAAGAATGTAACAGATATTTGTATGTAGATGGGTATTCTGCAAGTTTACCAAATTCATTTATTGATTCCAACAATTTTTTAAAATGGATTCTTTATGGTTTTCCACAAAATGCCATGTCATATATTCACAGAGATAAATTTACTTCTTTTACTGTTTGGATGTCTTTCATTTTTCTTCCTTGCCTAATTGTTCCGGCTAAGACATCCAGTATGATACTATGTTGAATAGAAATGGTGTAAGTGAGCAACCAGGTCTTGTTCCTGATTTTAGAGGAAAAGTTTTCAGTTTTTCAACAGTGATTATGATGTTAACTGAGCTTTACATATATGTTGAGATAATTTCCTTCTATTCCTTTGATTCTCTCCAGCATACTCCTGAAAAACTAGAATGTTGCACATTGGATACATACTCCAACTTCCCCTGAATCAGATCTTTGAATATTTTCTCCTGCTTATTTCTATTATGGGTAGGAGTAGGATAAATGAGTGACACTGACCCAGATATTTGCCTTTGCTCTCAGTAGGCCAGAGCTGGTGCTTTTTCCTATTAGTCGTATCAGCAAGTCAGAAACCAGCTCCTTTAGTAGCTCCATATAAAGCCTGAATGCACACACGCGTGCGCGCACACACACACACACACACAGAAGAAAAGAAAGTACCTCTTTGAGGAACAAGAATTACCTAAAATATAATTGAACTATGTTTTTCTGGGATTAGTTTCAAATTGAGTCCTTGTTATTGGATAGAGAATGGGTCTGTGTATCAGCCACAATTCTTTCAGAATGATTCTGAGTATTTTAACTCTATCCCTGACCTAAAATCACATTTTTGTCTATTTAATAAAAGGAAAAGTTAATGGTTAAAGACACCTTAGGAAGTTAAAAAATAGTGTATTGGATAAATTATGGTGCACTTATGGATCAGAATACTATCCAGTCATTAAAAGGGATGTTATAGGCAAGCATTTAATAATTTGGAAGAATTTCGGTATTATATTAAATTAGTAAGTTACTTAAGAATATATGTTGTATAAGAATAAATTTATATACAATGAAGTTATAAAAAATTGAGTCATTTCTTAATCAGGAGATGATGTGTAGTCAAAATTATGACTAGAAATACTTTAATTTATCAACAAACAAATACACATGGTTTTATGTATATACAAAGTACTCAGTAATTCTTATGCATTCTGAAATTTTAGAACTATTTGATTGAAAGAAAGGATTATATGTGGGTGTTTGGGAATATGAACAATTCTGTCTTTAAAATGACTACTAGATACCTAAAAATCAATGGGAGATAGTGGATCAAGAATTATGAAATGTTCCTGCTTATCTTCAAGCCCTTTTCCTGTCTTTGAATTATTAAGCCTCTGAACATTAATTCAATTAAATAGAACAGTTTGCTGTTTGGAGAATTTAATGAAGTAGAGAGATTTATCTTGGGGAAGGCAATAAATAGGTCCTAAAATCTGTGCATGAGTTAAATGCTTAAACGCATGAATGATTCAATTCATAGTATGCTGTTGTGTGTGCATGCACACTAAACTTTATGAAGAGATGTAGCAAAATTATTAATCATAATTAATCATTATTAGGGAGTAGTATATTTGGAGTCATTTTTATGTACTTTGTAGATTTTTAATAGTATCTTCTGCTTTGGAATGTTTATTACTATGATAATTATTTTGTTATAATTTAAAAAAAAGCAGTAGGCTTTGATTCTTCCTTTTTTTAAAAAAATCAAAGCTCAGTCCTAAGTAAATCTAGGCATTGAAAAGGGCCTTGGCATAAAAGCAGATTTTCTCCACTTGGGTCCCCCCAGAAAAGATTCAGAGAGAACATGGGTCATAGGCAGTTTACTGTGGGTAAAGGCAGGATAATCCTAGATGAAGCCACCATTTTGGGTTCTTGGTGAAGACTCTCCTTGCCTGAGATCAGACGGGAAAAGGGCAAAAGGAATAAACTAACCCAAATTAATATCCTCAAATTGCCTTACACAATTACAGAAATAATTCCAAAAATGATGTTGTTTTGTTCTCTCCAGATGGAATATATCACCTTCATTATTACAGAACTGGCAGCTCTGAGCTCAAATCAGAGTTCCCCAAGAGTGTCAAAATGCAGTATAATTTACTGAGATTTCCAAAATTAACTTTTAACTGGTGGTTATTAAATAAAGACCCCAATTCCTAGTCCAACTAATGGATTTTCTTTTCACATTGAAAATTCCATCTCCTTTTCTACCTCAGATTTTACAATTAAAATTATTTTAATATATTTTCAAAACATACATGTGAATATTTAAAAAGATGGACTAATAAAATGCCACTTTAAAAATAGTGTTGGAAAATCTATATCTCAGTGGTAAATAAGGCATACTTTAGATTCCGTTGGAACACTTCCTAGGCACCATTATGTACCTGACATTATGTTAGCTGCTTCTAATCTCACTTATTAATCATCTTATTAATGCTGTGTAATAGGTAACTTTTCTTTTTTTTTT